>PVIH01011135.1:0-70897 GCA_004025045.1 Sigmodon hispidus | reverse complement strand
ACACTCACACCACACACATACACACCACACACACACACACACCCCACACACATACACACCACACACACACACACACACACACCACAAGCCTAAAAAGCACAGCCAGAAGCAGAACGCCAGACACAGAAATGCATGAGAGAGTCAGATGTCCCCACACCCGTGTTCCTGTGTGACCTGATTCTCTCTCTTTCAGGTTACTCTTCTGCTGCTGGTTTCCCTGGATGCTGAGGGCAGAGATGCAGTCCTAGAGGTCCTGGATACCCAACAAAGAGACAGAGTCCCCTCTAGCATCTCCTGACACAAGGAGCCCCCAGTCACCCCAAGATAGAGATTCCCAGTACACCTCCAGAATAGAAACCCCGTTAGCCAGCCCTCGATTACTGAGGTCCCATTGTTAACATCTCCCACGACAACTCCCCAAATACAGACCTCATGTTACCCCAAAAGAGATTCCCCGAGTAGCACCTTCAGGCTAGACCCTGTCCCCTACCCCTCAGAGCAGATTTCCCCCAATAAACAGATTTCCACATCACCCAAGTGATGCTGGCCCTCTCCTCTCCTCAACAGGACATTCTTGAATTACTCACCAGTGGATCAGAGTCCCATGAATGAAGACCCCTCCCATTCTCCCTAAGCATAGGTCCTACCTCCAGAATAGGTGACCACATCACTTATCCCCATTTTACATCAGTCTCCTCAAGATGGTGTGACCCCAAGGTCACCTGAAAGCCCTTATATGCTAATCTCCATATCAGAGACTCCCTCCATTCACTAAGACCCTCTTCTCACCCCTGAAGAAGACACCCACTTAACCAGCCTAGTCGTCCCCAAATTACAAACACCAAAACAGTCCTGGAAGTATGAATTACAGGACGTCAAGTCTTCCTGCCCTCTGCACCCTCGAGAAAACCCCAGTGCCTTGAATGAAGCCCACCCCACATGGCCCACAGTCCCTGTGCTGGCCAAGGCTCCCAGAAAATTCTCTATTTTTTAAAAGTAATAATTTCCCCCCTTGGGGGAAATCCCTAAATTTGGAGACCCCCCAATCTAGAACTCCAGGAAGTTCAAATTCCAGAGAATATATATAGATATATATCCCCAATGCCTCCAAGTCCTACAATCCCTAAAAGAAAAGAAAAAAAAAAAAAAACCTTCCAAATTTCTAATTCCCAGACTCCCTCCTACCCAAGCAAGTCACAGGATCTGCAAATCCCCAGGGAATCCCAAATTTAAGATCCCAATCCCAAACTCTCAGGAAACCCCCAACCATGAGGTCCTTAGGACCGGGAGGAAGGAACCTGTCGCTAGAAGAACATCCCAGGCTTCCAGGACATGTCAAACCTGACTCCCTGGCGCCACGAGACCCAGAACAGAAAGTCCCATCTTTGCAAGAAGAATGGAGGACTCCAGTGCCCCTAGTCCATGGATCTTCTGATCTCCCAAACTCCAAATTCCACGGGCCCCAGCTTCAAGGGAACCCCAAAGTCCCAAATCTCTGATATCTGATTTGTGCAAAGCCCCAGGGCTCTGACTGAACCCCAAGTCTTGGAGTCCCTATTTCAAACTACCTTCCGGTCATAGGTCCAAGACACTAAACCTGAGTCATTGGCCCCAAAGGACCTCACAGCACTTGGGCCACACCAACAGCCTGAGGGAGAACCTCAAGGCCCCACGGGTCCAGAGCAGACCTGGGGCCTGATCACCAAGGACAGCTCACGACTGCCCCTTCACTGCATGTCCCCAAACTCAGCATGACTCCTGTCCTCTTCAATAAAGACGTTTCTATGGCCTTCTGGTGTCAGGTCACTGGGGGGTTATTGCATTGACCCTGGGCCCTTGCTGGGTAAGGATCGTGGAGGGGACCCTTCTTTAACGTCGTTTCCCTGCGTCAATGCACAGAAACCACAGCTTGACCTGCAGGAGAGTCGGGGCTCCAGGTTCCTTCCCAGGGCTCTCTCTAGCTGTGGTTCTCAGCGCTCTAATCTGCATCTGTGCGGTTCTGGAGTCCTGATTGGTAGGAACCAGATGAAGTCCCGCCCCCGAGTGCAGGATGCAGCCTATCCTTGAGCGAGGATGACGCATACCGAATGGGAGCGTCGATTGGCTGGCGGGCGGGCCGTGGGTGCTTTGAGTACGCTCATTGGTCTGCAACCTCCTGCGTCAGTAATCCGGGGCGGAAGTGGCTGGGGGGCGGGCCGGGATGAGGGCATTGAATCTGGAAATTGGAGCAGACACTGGGGACGGTAGGTTTTTTGTGTTTGTTTTTGGGGGGGTCTGTAGAGGTGAGTGTCCAAAGGGCTGAAATTAGGGGACTAAGGGGGCTCAGAGTGTGGAATGCTAACACTCAGAGTCTGGGATCAGGGAGGTCCTGCCGGGGAAGAGCCTTGGCAGGCAGTCTGCTCGGCAAGGGAAGTCAGAAAGGGTCCCGAGTGGGGAGATCAGAGGAGCCTGGAGCTAGCAAGTCTGAGACAGTTCAGAATAGGGGAGCAGGCATGTCCAGAATGGGAGATCTGAAGGGGCTGAGGTGACAGGAGGATCCTTAGGCTCTGAGGTTCCGATGCTCGCGCTTGCAGAATTCTGGGGGCCTTGTGGAGCTTTCGAGAAAGGCTTCATGTGTGGGTTCAGAGGATGCTCTCTGTGAGGCTTGGGAAGATCCGTGAATAGTTCGGTAGGCATTGGAGGACAGAACTTTGGAGGAGTATACTGAGTGCTCATATCTGGAATTTGGGGGGAGCTCATTGGGTGACTTTAGGGAAACTGAGGACTCTAGTTTTGAAGACTAAAGTGTATAGGGCTTTGAGGGTAGGGTCTAGCCTCTGATGAAGCGGGAGGAAGGCTGGTTACCGAAGTTAGGAGCCTTAGGGACTTAAGGCTGTCCATTCTCCCCCCCAAACAGGACGACACACAAGGAGTTGTATCCATGGAGGAAGCGGACACCAGGGTCCCAGCACTGGAACCATTCTGGGTGGAGCAGGTTGTCAGGACTGGGACAGAAGGGTGTGTGAGGTGGGGTGGAGTGACCGACAGACTCCTGGGTCTGTTGGTTGAGACTGTCCAATTTCTCCTTAGAGTCCAGGCCTGTGACCACCTCTAACACGCAGGGCCATAGGCTCTTTAAACTGAGGTCCTGGTCTTTCTGAGGCCACCCCAAGTCCCTCTCCAAAAGGAAAGGTTGCTCAGTCAACACTACATCCCAAGGCAGTGCTTCTCAACCTTCCCGATGCTGTGACCCTTTAATACAGTTCCTCATGCTGTGGTGACCCACAACTATCCATTTATTTCATTGCTACGTCATAACTGTAATTTTGCTACTGTGTGAATCATAATGTAAATACTTGTGTTTTCCTATGGTCTTTGGTGGTCACTGGGAAAGGGTCATTTGATCACAAAGGGGTCAAGACCCCACAAGTTGAGAATAGCTGTCCTGAGGGCCATCTTTCTGTTATAGGCACCTTCTCTAATCTACTACGTCCCTGACTTCATCTCCAAGGAAGAGGAGGAGTATTTGCTTCGACAGGTGACCCCGCCTTCTCACCCATCTCTCTCCTGTCATATTCCTCTCCAGCCCTCCCCTCCCCCCACGTGAGAGCCCTGAAACTTCAGTGAAAAGCCTGGCAAGGACAGGGTCTTAGCACCCTCATGTTCCTGTTCCTCGTTCAGCCATTGCTAGGTCTGTCCCTGTCCAGCATCCCAGCCCTAGGGAGGTTGAGGCAGGAGGACCCAAATTTTGGACTTGCATTTTTTTTTTTAAGTTTTCATGTGTATGACTGGTTTGTCTGTGTGTATATATGTGCACTACCTCTGTACAGTGCCGAGGAGGCTGGAAGATGTGTGGGATCGCTTGAAACTGGAGATATAGATGGTTGTGAGCCACCATGTTGGTCCTAGGAAGTGAACTTGGATCCTCTGCAAAGAACAGCCAGTACTATTAACCACTGAGCCGTCTCTCCAGACCTGTCCAGTGAGCTCTTTTTCGAAACAAAACAAAGCAAACAGAATAAACAAGAATTTTTCTTAGAAGCTTAGAAAAAACCAAATGTATTCTTAGGAAGGAGTGTGTGTGTGTGTGTGTGTGTGTGTGTGTGTGTGTGTGTGTGTGTGTAGTGAGATTATACTGATAATGTTGTAAATATTTGTCCCGACTATAAGTTTAAGTTTAATAAAAAACTGATTGGCTAAAGGCACACAGAAAGTGTGGGCAAGGCTACCAGGCTAAAAAAAAAAAAAAAAAACAGAGACAAATGCCAGAGTCACCAGAGCTGCCAAAAACACACAAAAATTTGCTGCTCTGAGAAAAGGTACCGAGCTGCACAGGTGAACAAGATAGGTTGAGTTCAGATAAAAGAGCTAACAAATTATATGCCTGGGCCCTAAGTCAATCAACACAAAAATAATATAAGCCTGTGTATAATTAAATAAAACAAAGCAAGACCGAGAATAAAACTAAACCTTTAGTCCAGGCCCAAAAAGTCCGGCCCAAAACCATTTTACAACAAATGGCCCCCAACAACCCTTTTACAACATGTGTGTGTGTGTTCCTGATTTGTGGGTGGTGGGGGATCTGGGACTTTGCATTCTAGGCATACTCTACCATTGAGGCACACCTCCACCAGCTCAAGGATGGAATTATGAAGCCCACTTTCTCTATACCAAGATAACTTAGTCTTACCTCTAAAACAAGGGTGTTATTGAGATAACATTCCTGACCGGAATAGCCCAGTGCAACCCCCAGAGCCTTGGGAACAAGAAAGTTTCAGAGTTCATTCTCCCTATGTTGTGATATCCCAAGTTAGGTGTCGTGGCACATCCCTTAATGCCAACACTGGCAAGGGGGATGTAAGAAGAGTCAAGAATTCAAGGTCATGCTCAGGGATTTTGAGGCTAGTCTGGTATACATGACTTATCAAAATAAATAAATACATTTCCGGGAACATACCACACCAAGAAAAGAATCCCATTTCCACTTGTTGGTGCAACCTGGAACATCTCTTACCCCGATTGCCAAGCTTGATTCAGCTGATTGGCTGGTGAGGTAGGTCTCTGCTTTCTCATGTCCTCATGCACATCCATCAGGGAGCTGAACTCTGATGAGGAGGACCATTCTTCAGTCAGGGTTATATGAATAGCTGCTCTCCCCAACTGGAACTCCAAACAAGCTCTAGATAGCCTGTCCCCATCCCATGTGAAATCCTGAAAACCTATTCCCTACCTCCTAGGTTTTCAATGCCCCAAAGCCAAAGTGGACCCAGCTGTCTGGAAGGAAGCTACAGAATTGGGGTAAGTTTTCCTAGCTAGGGAATATGGCTCAGGACCAGTTTCAAAGTATGTGGGGATATCTCCAAGGTTTCCAGGGCTCCCAGAGCATGAGGATTTGGAGTTTGGTGGTGGTCTTGAGGGATTAGGGTTTACTCAGTGGTTGGGAGTTTCTCTAAATGCCAAGTATTTTTGGAGAAAACTTGAGAAAGATCCAGTGGCAGTCCCCAAAACTCTGTGTAGGGATGCTTCCAACTACTGGAATATCCTTAATGTGGTACTGAATGTCAAGGCTCTTTTGCACCCTACAGGTGGGCTCCCTCATCCCCGAGGGATGGTCCCTGAGCGACTCCCTCCATGGCTTCAACGCTACGTGGACAAAGTGTCTGACCTCGGCCTTTTTGGGGGTCTCCCAGCTAATCATGTCCTTGTAAACCAGTATCTGCCTGGGGAGGGCATCATGGTAACCACACACCCTCATCCCAATTCCCTTGGTAACTACCTCCCCCAGATTTCTGAATCATTAAGAGGAAGAGTAACCATTATGTTTGCCTACCCCCATTGAGCAGCCACACAGCCCAGCTAGGCACTTATCTCCCCATCCCAGCTTGGGAACCCAACTTTGACTTAATGGAGTGAGGTAGGTTTCTGCCCTGGCCATCCCTGCTGCCCCTTGCCTCCCCAGCCTCATGAAGATGGACCACTGTACTACCCAACTGTCAGCACCATTAGCCTGGGCTCCCACACTGTCCTTGATTTCTACGAGCCTCGACAGCCAGAGGATGATGTCCCTGTAGAGCAGGTGGGTTCTAAGATAACGTCTCATGCATTTGGGGGCATCCCAACATCTGGCATCCTATATACTCCAGTACAGTCTGATTCTACCTGTCTCCAGAGTATTCCTGACATTCAGACATGTTCCCCTGTCCCTGGTTGGGTATCCCTACTTTCTCCCAGGTAGCCAGCTCATACCCAGCCTGTCTGCTTGTATGGTGCTCTAGCTGCCCTGATAGCCACACATACCCAATGCTTCTCTGAGGTGTTGGATGATTGAAGATATGAATAACTATGACAATCTCACACACCATTTGAACTCAACACAATACTCTTTTTAACTATTACTATTTTTTAAAAAAATATTTATTTTTTTATTTTATGTGAATTGGTGTTTTGCCTGCATGTATAACTGTGTAAGAGTGTCAGATCTTGGAACTACAGACAGTTGTGAGCTGCCATGTGGATGCTGGGAATCAAACTCAGGTCCTCCGGAAGAACAGTCAGTGCTCTTAACCGCTGAGCCATCTCTCCAGCCCTACTATTTATTTTCAAGACAAGGTTTATGTAGCCCAGGATGGCCTCACGTTTACCATTCTCCTGCCCCACCCTCCCAAGTGTTGTGGGTACAGGCATGTGCCCTCCTGCTTGGCGCCAATATACTGGCTAGCATGTCCAAGGCACCTCAGCATTGGCGTCTTGCCACTCTAGTCATTTGCTCTGGAACCCCAGACTCTCCTCAGTTCATCATCACATGACTGTTGGGGATAACTAACACCCTTAGCTCTGACTTGGAGCCCCTAAAGTCATGCATTCTTGATACCCCAGGGTTTGTAGAATCTCCCCCTGACACACAGGCCTAATATTTCTCAGCTCAGCGCCCCCCCCCCCATTTCCTCTCTTCACCCCTTCTACCCAGACGGGCCTTCTGCGATACCATTCCTGACTAGAGCCTCCCTTTAACCCTTTATGTTCCCCCATACTCTCTACACTTTCTACTTCCAGTTTCTTTAACATCTACCAGAGCCTGTCTCCAGCAGTACGCCCCCAGCTTGGCTCTGCATGGATCCCTGGGACTGCCTGTTTCTGTCCCAGATGTCAGCTGAACCTCCCACAGTGTAGTGACCCTTGATATCTCTGTCTGCCTCCTCCAAAGGGCTGGACATGCATATACACAGGGCTTCCCTTCAATAGCTTTGTCCCCCAAACCTGTAGCTTACCACTTCTCAGCCAAAAAGTTTCCATCCCCCTGGGGACTTGCTGACCTTTGTACCCTGGCCAACTGTTGATGCTGCTGACTTTTCAAACTCCGGATCTCCACTGACCATCAACTGGCTCCTGCAGCCCCAGCCCCGGCCGCCTCCACAACCCATCACCTCCCTGCTGGTGGAACAGCGCAGCCTGCTGGTGCTTCGGGACACAGCTTACACACACCTGCTCCATGGTATCGCAGCCACCCACGTGGATGAACTGGACGCCACCTCGCTACCGCCCAACGCAGCTGCGTGTAAGCTGGCTCTGCCCGGAGCCCACCTGGTGCGTGGTACCCGTGTCTCCCTGACCATTCGCCGTGTGCCCCGTGTGCTACGTACCAGCCTCCTGCTGAGCAAGTGACCACCCAAGACCTGCTGATTCTGTGACCTTAGAACCCTAGGGTAGAGGTGGCTGTCCAGGGTTATTTATTTTCCCAGTAGCTGTGGAAAGCATGGAGAAGATACTGTTCCAAATAAACCGAAAATACCTTCACTTGTTTTGGATTTTTTTTTTTTTTTTTAAGTAGGTGGCAACAGATGTTGTGATTTCCCTCTTCTTCCCGGTCCCCTCTGTACTGCTGGGATGGAACCCAAAGCTTCTTGGATGCTTGGCAAATGCTTTATATATACGTACGTATGTGTGTGTGTGTGTGTGTGCTTGGCAAATGCGCTCTCTCTCTCTCTCTCTCTCTCTCTCTCTTTCTCTCTCTCTCTGTCCCCTACAACAATTTCATTTTTTAGTTTTGAGATAGGGTCTCCAGAAGTTGCCCAGGCTGGCCTTGAACTTGAGAGCCTCTGCCAGATAAGACAGGCTTTAGCTACCAGGTGCTTGGTCAATATGCTGGGCCCTTGTGGTCAGATCACGGATCCCTGAAGGTGACAGTGCTGGGTTTTAGGGTGGAGTTTTCTATCTCTGCCCCCTGGGATGGTGTGGGGGTGATATTGGGAGGTTTAGGTTGTCCTGCTGGGGAGGAAGGAGTTAAGTGTCTCCGGACCTCAGCAGGGCATCAGGTTTCTCCCGTCCAGGTTCCTCCTGGAAGGGGTGGAGCCAGGCTGGCCCCTGGGCCTCTCAGTAGCCTCAGGCTCGGATTAATCCTACTGAGAAAGCATGGGGAACTGGCTGAGGAAGACACTCCGACTGGACCTCCTCACCTGACTCTCCCTAAATCCACAGCCATGGCCCTGTCTCGACCTCTTGGCCATGGATTGCCTTCAGAGCCCCCCAACCATCCCCCGGGTGCTCCTAGGGAGCTGGACATTGCTGGATGCACCATCTGCCCTGTGCCTGGAGAGGAGACAAGCAGGTGGGGACTGGGGTTTGATACCTGGTTCCAAGGGAAGGGACAGTGGGAAGAGCCATGTGTGGCCAGGACTGGATAAGGACACGGAGGAAACTGGGGATGGCGTTCGGGGAGAAAAGGATGCAAGGTGACTCAAACATTCCTTATCTTTAGGTCAGAGCAGGCCCAGGCCTCTTTGGGCCCTCCTGAGCACGGCACAGGTGACCTGAAGGACACTGAGCCTGCCACCAGCCCTCTAACAGTACCCCTGGCCCCTTCCCAGGAGCATGGAGATGGGGGCCAGGGCAGTGAGGTAAGCTGACCACACCTATGTGCCAGTCCCACCTCCCTTCTGTCCCCTACAGTCTGCTCTCACTCCAGGAAAGATATGATTCTGAGGAGGTGTTGGCTGTCTGTGGAGGAAGGAACACTGTAAGAATATTTGTTTGCCAATCAGTATAGAATTATTTCAAATATCTTTAAATTTGTGTGTATTTATTGTGTGCTTAAATGTGGGCAAGTTCCCATGCATGTGGAGGCCAGAGGGTCAATGTCACTCAGCCCTCTCCATATTTTTTGAGACAGGGGTCTCTCGCTGGACCTAAGCTCACTGATTTGGCTAGGCTGGCTGGCGGGGAGCTCCAGGGACCTGCCTGCCTCCACCTCTCCTGCACTGGCATTACCTAGCTGTGCTACACACTTGGTTCATTGTGTGCTGAAAATCCACTCGGGTCCTCACCCTTACTTCACAGGAAACAATTTATCCACTGACCTATCCTCACCTACCTCCTTATTTGAGACAGGTTTTAGATACGTAGCTCAGGATGGCCTTGAACCTTCGATTCTCTTGCCTCAGAGAGCTGGGATTTTAAGTATGTATCTCCATTTCCAAGCTGGACATATTTCAGTATTTTACCAAGTAGAAAATCATAATTTCATTAATGGCCTTAGTAGAGCCCCATTCCTCAGGGGAGAGTACTCTGTTCCATCACCCCCCCTCCCAGCTCAGACCCATATAAAGAGGTTTCTTGAAGGCTTAAGAACCTGAAGATTGGGGCTGGAGAGATGGCTCAGCGGTTAAGAGCACCATATGCTCTTCCAGAGGACCCGGGTTTGATTCCCAGCACCCACATGGCAGCTCACAACTGTCTGTAGTTCCAGTTCCAGGCAAAACAACAAGGCAAATAAATAAATATATAAAGTTAAAAAAAAAAAAAAAGAACCTGAAGATCTTCAATTAGTTGTCTCCAACCTTGGGGTAAAAGGCTGCTATGTGGGCTCAGCGGCAGCCTTGCTCTGGAGATGGGCATTGCTTCTGAGAAGCACCTCCTAGGTGGCAGCTTACATGGGAGCATTGTACTGGCCTGCTGGCCCTGACTTGGCCCCATGTCATCTCCAGCACGCCGTCTCTGCCCTCGAAGTACTGGAAACTGAGCAGGACAGCCTACATCTTTGTCTGCTGGGGCTCAACTTCCAGCTACAGGCCCTGGAACAAGGCCTTGGATCTTGGACACTGGCCCACAGCAGGATTGTCCAGCTGCAGGTGGGCAATGGGAGGGAGGCCAGGGAGAGGGGGTAGAGTATCCTAGGCATGGGTGCAAGCTTCTCTGGGGTGGAATGTGGGTTTAGAACACTTCTGCACTGGACACAGAGGAGGAAGGAACACGTTTTTGGTGGTCTGGTATCACTGTCCTGTGTGTGTGTCTAATCATGTGTCTAGGCCCTGCAGGCGGAGCTACGAGGGGCAGCTGAGCGTGTGGATGCATTGCTGGCTTTTGGTGAGGGGCTGGCAGAGAGGAGCGAGCCCAGGGTCTGGGCATCTCTGGAGCAGGTCCTGAGGGCCCTTGGAACCCACCGAGATACCATCTTCCAGCGGCTCTGGCAGCTGCAGGCCCAGCTGATCAGCTATAGCCTGGTAGGCCCTGCCCTGGTAATCCCCAGCCCAAGCCCTAATCTCCCGACACCCATGACATCATCTATCCTCTGCTCCAGGTGCTTGAGAAGGCCAACCTCCTGGACCAGGACTTGGAAGTTGAGGGAGATGCAGACGGGCCAGCACCTGGTGGAATCTGGGGCCCCTGGGCACCAAGTGTCTTCCCTACTCCGGCAGAATTGGAGTGGGACCCAGCTGGGGATGTTGGGGGTCTTGGGCCCTCAGGGCAAAAGATATCTCGGATACCAGGAGCTCCCTGTGAGCTGTGTGGCTACAGGGGACCCCGGGGCAGCGGACAGGGCTTTGAGGTGAGATCAACACCCCCTCAAAGGCCCCCTACTTGGCTGGGCACCACAGAGCACCTCTCTGCACCTTCTAGAATGGCTTTTCCTTTCAAGGAGGACATGCCTCTGTTTCCCCTCTAAGCCTCTTTTTTTTTTTTTTTTAAAGACAGACACATTATACAGCACAGGGGGGCCTTGAACTCACGATCTTCATGCTTTAGTCTGTTAAGTGCTGGGATTATAGGCATGCACCAGCATGCTCGCCTATCTATGACTACCATAAACGTCACCATGACTGTGCTCTGTCTTTCCTTGTCTCCATGAATCTGTCCGTTCTTTCTCACATCTTCGCCCTCTCGTTCTGCTCTCTGCTGCAGACACAATCGTGACCCTCCTCCAAACACACAGCGTCACTCCCGTGTAAGTGCTAGATGCAGACCCAGCTCACCTCTCCCCTTTCCGTCTCTCTCTAGAGAGCTGCTGTGACCCAGGTTAGCATTTCCAGCCATTATTTCCTGATATTTCTTACCACAGCTTGATATGATCTATGTGTTAATTTTTTACCTGTGGGTAGAATGTTAAGCTCCTCAGGGACCATTTTTGCTCATTTCTACCCTCACCATTGTGCCTAGTGTGTAACAGACACTCATTAAATATTTGTTGAGTAGATGAATAAGTAAAGTTTCTCCCCTTTTGGTGTCTTTGGCTCTGGCCCTCTCTCTCCCATGAGAACCGTGTGTACCTGCATAATTTCATCTCTGTGGCACCTTCTTCCAGACCCTTCCATAACTCTGCTAACAGTCTTCCGAGAACCAGGAACTTTTGTCTTCCCACAGGACCTGCTGACGTTGGGGCTCAGCCATCAGAAACATTACCATCGAAGGCGTCTCCAGAAGCCTCGGGTAAGCTATGGGCACTGGGGGATGTTGTTGGCAAATCCAAGAGATCCAATTCATACTGACTGCCACACACATGCCATGAATTTGGGACCTTAAATGTATCAGAACTCCATCTCTGGCTTTTGGCCTCTTTTCCAGCCCCAGCTGCTACAGTCAGTCCCCTTTCCCTGGTTTTCTAACCTACCTCTATGACCCCTGACCTACCTGCAATAGCCGAAGTTCAGGGACTGACTTCACTTGCCAGTTTGGGTCATGGGCTGCACTCTGAACTAGTCAGAGTGCTCTGATTGGTCAGATCTGAGTGTAGGGGCACCCACACGCCATCCGATCAATGTTATCAGGAGAAGGTCTGAAGCACAGGATGCACAAAGGACAGATGCAGACAACCACCACCCTGTAAGTTCACATGTGGTTCAGGGGTGCCAGGAAATAAGGAGAAATAAAGCTAGCGCTGTAGGTCTAGAGAGGAAATGTCCCCCAGTTAAGGGTCATGCTGTTCATTATGCTGCTGGCTGCTGTCTACCCTCAGGACAAGAAGAGACAAGCATCTCCCAGTCCACCGGATGCGATGCTGGAGGTGGATCATGGGTGAGAATGGGACTGGGGTGCGGGTGGGTGATCATGGTGGCAGCCGCCCTAGTTTTTAACTCGATGTCTCTTCTCAGGGTCCCTGCTTCTGCATCTAGGAGGCCCCTGGCCCTCCTCTTTCTCCTTCTCTTCTTCCTTCTGGTGGGAACCACATTGTTGCTGCCCTTCTCTGGGGTCCCATGCTGTTCTCATGCCCGACTGGCCAGGACGCCCTACCTAGTGCTCAGCTACGTCAATGGTCTCCCTCCAATCTGAGTCTGCAGCCCAGGTGTATTAAATGGTTGCTTTGCAGAGATGGCTGAGAATATTGAGTGCTTGAAAACTTGGAATCGGGGACAGCCTGGATGTTTCAATGGCCCCTTCTGTCCCCGTGTCTGTGGGCCTGCCTTAGTCAGGGTTCCCCCAGGTTGTAATGCAAAGATGAAAGCTCACATCGTCGATCTGAGTGGGAAGACTCAGGAGAACGGGGATGAGGGGCAGGAAAGGGAGAAAGGGCTGGGAGCTGCTATCGTTACCCCGAGTGCCAAATGGCTGGGGACCCTGAGAAACCTGTGCCAGGCTTCCCCACCTCCCCAGTGAGGTCTCTTTCCCTAGTACTTCCTGTCTGTCTCTCTATCCTTCCTGTGAACACTAGTCTCTGGGGACTGAGAAAGAACAACAGCCAGACAGACGGTGGCACGTGCCACCGGAAGTTAGAGGCTGTGGGTGAGCTGCTAACACCCGGGCTGGCTGTCTCACATCCATTCTGGAGATGTTCTCATATTCTACACAGAGAGGTGCAGGCTGCCTTACCACTAGCTCAGAACTGTGAGACACACTCTTTTCTGGGAGATAGTTTCCCTGGGAGGGTCCTCCTGCTTCAACCTCCAGAGGGCTGGGATCAGGTCTAGTTACTATTTCTGTTCTGTGTTGCTGGGAATAAAACCCAGGGCCTGGTACATGCTCAACCATTGAGCTACATCTCTTGTCCAAACTCTTGGGGTCTTGACAACATCAGGCTGCAGTCTCATCTCCTCAAATCTAAGGTACAGGGGAAGAGGCTGAAACAGACTAAAACACAAGAATGAGGCAGAGTCCTGTGCTGGCCCCAGGTGCACACTGAACATACACTTCCTGAATTCCCACGATCCCCTGACAAGGCCCACTGTAGCCAGATGCAAACACAGGGCTGAGGCTACACAGGAGTGACTAAAGCCAAGTCTGCTATGACTTTAGTGGAAATGGGGGTTTAGTTGTGTGGGTAATGGAGAAATTCAAGACTTCTGACACAATTAGATCCCAAATGACGTCTCCATCTCTGCACCAACCCCTTCCCTGCCCCCCTTTTCGTTCATAATCTAGTGGCCAGATTGTACCATCAATTTAGCAGCCAATAGGATCACTCTCCTTTTAAACTTTCCCTCAGAAGTCCCGAGCCAGCCTCCTCTGGCTTGGACTACATGCTCGACCTTCACTGGGGCCACAGTCAATTCTGCTAGGGTCATGGGGGCTAAACAGGAAGTAAGTGTGTCTTCAAAGACAACTGACATGGTTACCAGGAATGCATTAAATGGGTACTGAGGGTCCAGGAAGCAGTAGTTTCCGGGAGACTCCACACTAAGCCTGAGAGTGCAAATGAGTAGCTAAGGGACGTATCAGAGAATCTGTCATTGTGGTCTATCTTTCTAAATACATGTTTATTGATTTGTGTGTGTGCACACTTGCACATGGGCATCAAAGGACAAAATGCCATACTCATCTTCTACTGTGTGGTTCCTAGGACTGAACTCAACCTGTCAGGCCTGGCTGGCACCCATTGAACCATGTCTCTCTCTCTCTTTGAGACAAGGTGTCTATGTAGCTCGTGACACCTAGGGCAGGTGAAGCTCAGGGGTTAGAGCTCTTGCTCAGCAAATACCAGGCCCTACATTCATGCCTAGAACCACAAGCGGAGCAAACAACAAACCAGCATGTGTGGTGGTAGAACATGCCTGTGGTCCTAGTATTCTGGAAGTATCGGAGTGAGAAGCTGGAAGCCATCATCCCTTACTTGGCCAGACTGAGCTAAGTGAATCTGTCTCAAAACCAACAAAAACTAAACCAACCAAGATCATCTGGATGAACAAAACTGAGGCTGAGAGATGAACAGGTAGCTAACATCCCATGGTGAGGGGTAATAAAACTGAAGTAACAGTCATATGTAAACAATGCCATACCCTTCTGTCACACAGCAAGCTAGCTACCTGCCTCTCCACCCTTGGCATGGCAGTACATGCTTCTGATCCCAGAGTTTAGAGGCTGAGGTAGAAGGAACTCAATGCTGAGACCAGTCCAGGTTACATCATAGCAAGACCCCGTCTCAAAAACCCATAAGGACAAAAAAAATCTTAAGACGATTGACCAGGAAGTAAGCATAGCTCACATTTATTCCCTTTATACAAAGATCCTGAAGAAGACTAAGAGGAGTAGGGAGTGCCTCTTAAAACCACCGAGAAGAAATTGCTTCTCCAGGACTCTTTGGCTGATCAGCTGGGATGAATTACTGTTAACCCTCTCTTACAATCCCAGCTTGTCACAATGAGTGAGGCAAAGGTGTTCCAAACCGGGCTGCTAGTTTCTCACGGTTCATCAGGGTACTTTTATTAAACTTGCTAAGATAAAAGTCTGCTTTTCTCCGCATTAGAAACAGCAAAGGGCAGGCTCTCAAGAGCGCGGGGTGGGTGTGTTCTTATAAGTCAAGAGAGGCGTCTCGGCTCCCATTCGTCCACGGGGAGGAGGACGTGCGTCTGTGCCCTCTTTGACTTTGGGTTAGTGCATCACAGCACGGTGCAGCCTGCCGGTGCCATAGCATGCCTGATCTCTCACCATGTATCCAGAGAGTTCGGCTGTCTCACCTTCCATCAGATGAGTTTCCAATCTTCCTGCAAACTGTCCGGAGAGACCCTTCTCTAGGTCTGTCACCGTCCATCTGATCGCGTCTCCCGTGCCACTGTGCCTTCTTCACAAGAACTCTTTGGGCTATGGCTTTCGTCCAGCGTGGTCCCTGGGGTTGCCGTGTCCCGAGGACGCACGAAGGTACCCATGGCCGTGGCGTGTCCGGAACGCAGCAGCTGAAGCTGGCGCCGTCCCCGGCGGTACAGATACTCGATACGCAGCACGTCGGAGCGCGGAAGGCTGGCGTGCTGCCGGAACTCGGCTCGCACCCGCGCCTCGGCGCCAGGTTTCCCCCTCCCGGCACGCAGAAGCTCTCGGTACAGGCTCAGAACTTGCCTCTGCAGCCGGCTGGGTCGGCTCATGACCGCTGGGACGCAGGCTGGAGCAAAACCGCCGGAAGGACTGCGCCAACACACAGTCGGAGGAAGCTAGAGGGCGGGGCAACGGCCGCTTCCGCCGCCCAACGACCCGCCTCCTCGGTTCCGGTGCCGCCGCATTCGATTGGTTGGTGTAGCAGTACGTCACGGTGGCTTTATCTGGGGATGGAGGTGGAGTCTCTGGGGTTCTGGTCCACTGTAAAGAGAGTTGGTGTCTTTGAGTCCAGTTCAGCTCAGGAGACCTGTGGACTTGAACTTTATTTATTATTTATTTATTTGCCTTGGTGTTTGCCTGGAACTGGAACTACAGACAGTTGTGAGCTGCCATGTGGGTGCTGGGAATCGAACCCGGGTCCTCTGGAAGAGCAGACTGTGCTCTTAACCGCTGAGCCATCTCTCCAGCCCCAGACCTGTGGACTTGAATCCAGGAGGAGCCTAAGCGATCAGACTCTGGTTGAGAATTGGAGGAGACAGTCAGTTCTGAGTCCAGGGAGGATGGAGGAGAGCGTAGGGTTAGAAAAGACACAGGAGCATTGAGAAAGGACAAGCAGTTTGGGTCTTTCTTCTTTCCTTTCTTTAAGATTTATTATTTTAGGGGCTGAAAAGTGTATGATGACATGGCCGCTCCATGGTACGGTTATAAGGATGATTTTTATTGTCGATATGACAGAGAGGACAGCCACAGGCGTCTAGATGAAGCCAGAGCAGAACCAGAAAGTGGACATGGTCAGGGCTCTCAGCGAGACAGGGGAGAACAGCAGGGGATAGAGAATAGAAAAAGCAATGAGAAGCAGAAGCAGCGCTTAGAACAGTGGGAATAGCAGGGTTATAAGGAGAATGAGCTGCTGGGTGAGAGAAGCCTGTGAGCTGGAGGGAGTTTAGGATAGGGGAGGAGGTGAGAAGGGCCGTATGCTAGCTTGAGCTTTGTGTACTTGTGATACGGAGGGAGCCTGGGCTTTGATTTGCTGGTATGTGCCACAAGTAGCCAGTCTCTTCTGCCAGAGGTAAAGGAAGTGACTCGTTTTGGTAGACAAGAAACAGTTTCACAAGTTCCCAAGGAACACTGGCTTTGATCTATCTTAACAGAATTTTGGAAAAGGCATTTCTTCATACCTGACAGACTGGAACTGGCTATAGCCTGGAACTCCAAAGATCTGTGTGCCTATGCCTCTGGCTTTCCATTGCTGGGATCAGAGGTGTGCACAACCGCTAGATGTGTGTGTGTGTGTGTGTGTTCCTCTGGAACTGGGGTTACAGATGATAGTGACCCAACGTGTGGGTATTGGGAGTAGAACCCAGGTTCTCTGAAAGAGCAGCTAGTGTTCTTAAGCACTTAGCTATCTATGGGAACGTGTGTATGTGAACACATGGACAGGCTGGTGTCTTGGAGGCCAAAAGAGATAGTCAGAGCCCATAGAGCTGGACTTACAGGCCAGTGTGAATGCCATGGTGGCAAAGAGGCAGACAGATTCCATTCCAACAGGCTTAGACTGCTTTGTTAGAACAGCAAGAGGCCCCAGCATTTCCACGGAATGAATGTTGAGTTCATTAGGGGGGGTTGGGGAATATGTGCACATATACATACACACATACATAGGAAATGACAGGATTGCGTGTGTGTGTGTGTGTGTGTGTGTGTGTGTGTGTGTGTGTGTGTGTGTGTGGTTTAGGTGGGAGCAAGAGGGTTGCTTTTAATACGCAGACATACTCTTTCCACAGATGGAGCAGGTCAGGCTACAGTTAGGTCGGTCATTCTTTATGGCTAAGGGCTATCACATGGAACATCCTGATTCCATTCCTTGTGACCTGAAGGCTGTTACCCAACACTGAGACTTGAACTCAGGTTCTCTAGAAGAACAGCAAATCCTTTTAACTGCTGTGCCATCTCTCCAGTTTTCTCCCTCTGCTCCAAGGTTGGGTCTTGCTGTGTAGCAACAAGGGCAAAGTCCCTACTAGCTGTCTTAGACCAGTCCCCCCAAAATGTGAGGTGCCATCCTAATTACACGGGAACAGTGAGAAGGTAATAGACCTTGTCTCCTCACACCCCTTAGGAAAAGAAGCAAATGAGGGATCCCTAGACAAACCAAAGCCCTCTGTTAAAGCACTAATTCTAGTTGGTATTTAATGAAAACTCAGAGCCAGATATTGGGGGAAAGGTGGAATATCAGAGAGAGGAAACAGATCACAGTCAATTCTCACCCAGTAAACTTCTCAGGGTAAAAGCTATCTTTAAGAGTCCTTGGCCTGGCTTGTCGCTCCTACAGAATATCTCAATGTCTGCCTACCTTAAATATCTTCTTTGTCCAGTTGTTTCACTTCCAAGTTCAACTCTGCATCATAATCCTATCATTAGGATTAAAGGTATGAGCTACTGCTATTTGGTTGTTAGGCCTTGAACTCACAGAAATACAGAAAGATCTCTGTCTCTTGAGTTATGAAATTAAAGGCATAAAATGACCACTTGGTCATTCTCATGCTGGGATTAAAGGCTCTCTGACCCTTGTGGCTTGATTGTGGGTGATTTTGTCCTCTGATATTCCAGGCTGGTTTTATTGAATATAAAATATATCACCACACTCTGTCCCTTGCACCACTATGTCTCTGCTCCTGTAGGTGAGCAAAGTCACTGAGCCACAATCCTCATTTCCATTTTATACATGTTTAAAAGAAGCTTTGGGGTGTGTGTGTGTGCAGTGATCTGTTTTACCTCTCTTATCTATGTCTTAATAATAACTGTTTTATAATTTTTCTGTCTAAATTGTTTTCTGAACACTTACTTTATGCCAGGTACAACTCTATATACTTTAATGTTTTGGGTTTTTTGTTTGTTTGTTTGTTTGTTTTTTGAGACAGAGTTTCTCTGTGTAGTCCTGGCTGGCTTTGAACTCACAGAATCTACCTGCATCTGCCTCTCTAGTGTGTAGGTGGAGTTTTCCTATTATTTCTCAGCCACTCGCAAATAATCACTCAGATACTTATATTAATTACAAATGATCGCCACTAGCTCAGGCTTGTTACTAGCTAACTCTTACATTTTAACTAACCCATTTCTATTAATCGATTGCCACATGGCTTGTGCCTCTATCTGTTCTTTAGCATGTCTTACTCCCTCGGCAGCTGACTGGCATCTCCCTTGACTCCTCCCTTTCTCTTTTCTAGTATTCTTACTAGTGCTGGCATTAAAGATGCATGCTGCCAACACTGGCTATACTTTAATGTTTAATTACTTGTTTTTTATTATTTATGCTGTATATGACCAGAGATGTATGTATCTTGGGTGGTAGAGTTCTTGTCTAGCACATATGAAGCCCTGGGTTTGATCCTTTACATTGAATAAAACCAGATGTCATGTGTACAACTGTTATTCCAGCCAGGATATGTAACAAGACTCTGACTTAAAACCAACAAAAAGCTTCTGAGGTGGTCAATGTGTCAGCTTGGTGGTGGAGTGGTTATGCCAGTGTGGATGTATCTGTTCTTAGACTTGTTCCTCTTGCTGGGGCCATCTCTTCAGTCTCAGGATTATCTAGGTTTTAAACTTCTGTACTTTTCCTGTCAAGTGGCTCTTTACCTCCATGACAACTATGTCCAGCAGGCTGATGGTCTTGCTTTGTTTTCCTGCGGACTCAAGGCCATAAAACCGGAAACACATACTGTTCCCCTGTCATGATATGATAATGTGTTTATCTGGTGTGGCTGATGGATGGTGATGGATGGAGAGTGGCCCGATGCTCCATGTGGGCTTGGTGGGCGGTGTGGCAGGAGACACTTAGACTGGGTCTATGTGGAAAGACTTTGTTATTATGAAGAGAGGGAGGAGAGAAGGGAGGGGGTTGGGTAGTGTGCCCTCTCGCAGGGTGGGGAAAAGGAAGGACAAAACGGGTGGGAATCCTTAAATGAAGCATGACATCAGACCTCGGGGTGGAGGGAGTGTCAGGTCCATTGCCATTGTCCAGCTGTGGCTTTAGGGGCTAAAATAGAATCCTAGCACCCCCTCCCCCACCCAAGGCTTTCTGATGGTGGCCTCTCAGTTTGCCTTTGGAGAGCTGGCCCTGCTCTTCGTGGGGTTTCCTAGGTGATACACTTTCTCTCTGCTTCCAGATGTGGACAGATTTCCCAAGACTTGTCTTACCAGCCAAACAATGTGATTGGTTTAGAGATGAAAAAATGTGTTTGGAACAGTGAGGATCAGCCCTGAGACTTTTGCTAGAACTAATGAAAAATAAGTGCTAGCTCCCCACTAGGATAGCTAAACTGTAGGAACTTGGAATGGTGCCTCCACCTCTGCCCACAACAGACACAACAGTGGTTTGAGAATTAAGCTATAGTTTTATATATCTACCATTCATTTCTTCCCTAGAATTAGGATATTTAAATGTACATTTGACTGCTCATCTAAAGTATCTTCTATCTCCTTTATAGCCAGATGATAGAGTTCTACAAAGTGTTGGCATCTGGGAAGTACGGAAGTGATATGTACAATTTCTGGGTTGTGTACTTGAAAGAGACCCAATCCCTTTGTTTGCTTCCTGTAGGGCGCGGTTTGCCTTTGCACAGCTTGCCGGAACATTCTATTGCCGCTTATGCTAATTAGGCATCGAGTAGTGACCAATCCGATGTGCTTATGCTAATTAGGCATTGAGAAAGGACCTATCCGATGCGATCCTCAAATATGTTAATGAGCCATTATTTTGGGCCAATCACCAGCCACATGCTAATGAGTATTACTTTGAACCAATCACCAGCCATATGTTAACGAGGCATTGTGATGGGCACCAATCACGCGCCAGGCTTCCCTATATAAGCAGGCTGAATCTCAGGCTCGGGGTCTTCTTTCCACCATTTCACAACTGAGCTGTACTCCAATAAAGTGTGATCCGAGAAGAATCATGCGTGTGGTGACTCGTTGTTCTGCAGGCCAGAAGCGGCTCGCCACAGCTTCCCTGCCTCATCCATAGTGCATGGATGTAGAAGTGATGGGGATCAGGTTATGACATTGCCATTTGAGAGGCATAGCCAGACACACATTGGAAAGCTCATCCGGGCCTAGTGGTGCATTCCTGTAAATCCCACCACCGGAGAGATGAAGACATGAAGATAGGGAGTTCAAGGCTGGGCCCTCCTCCATCAACCACTAATTAGTGCAAATGCCCTCCAAAGCTGGAGATACTGGTGCATGGAGAGCCTGAGGCCTGTGGATTGAAGGGAACAGGCAAAAGCATCCTGGCCTCAGTACTGCCATTCTGACTTTGAACTCCATTACCTGTAGGGTGAAATACAGCTCAGGTTCCTAAGCCCTAGGGAGCTGCGAGCTTTCCAATGGCTGATAAACCTCCTTTCTAAACCATGGAAATAGTTGCTATGCATCTTTAGTTCTTTAGAAACATCATGGATATTCCTAACCACAGAAGGAACAAAGAACCTGATTGGTTAGACTGAAAGACTTACATTATATATTCATTGACAATAGTGGAATATTCAAGGAAGCCCCTTATCTCTAAATCCTGATCTGTGAAAATTGTAACTGTAACTTGGCAATGAAGGTTTTTCTTATATTGATTTTTGTGTTAATAAACCCCACTTCTGTCCCTGCTCGGGGCTGCCAGGAGAAACAAGGCTTCTGAGTCCTTGTCCTGCAGCCCTGATCCACCAGTGACCCGCTTGTGTGATGAATTATTAAAATCTTTGGGACCCATAAATGTTTTCTCTCCCCTTCCTTGCAGCACATAACGGGCTAGGTGTAACAAACACAGACCTCTGTGAGTTCGAGACTATCTGCATAGTGAGTTTCCAGACAGCCAGATCTACATAATGAGACCCTGTCTTGAACACCAACCACCCTGAGAAAACAAATGCCCTGCAGGTTTGCCTACAGCCGAGTCTTACGGAGTCAATTTCCCAACCCTGGTTACCTCCTCTCAAGATGGCTCCAGCTTGTGTCAGATTCACATAAAATTAGCCTAGGCAGGGGGGCTGAAGAGATGGCTCAGCGGTTAAGAGCACCGTCTGCTCTTCCAGAGGACCCAGGTTCGATTCCCAGCACCCACATGGCAGCTAACAACTGTCTGTAGTTCCAGTTCCAGGCAAAACACCAAGGCAAATAAATAAATAAATAATAAATAAATAAATAAAGTTTTAAAAAAAAATTAGCCTAGGCAGCACACAGCCTCACTGCAGGCCACCCCGAGACTGGGATGACATGAACAGGTTCACCCCAATCTCAGTGGTTGTAGACAGATTCAAGGTGCCACACTGCTCCCTGCGTAGGTATCCACCCACACACCAGTAGCCACATTTAGTCTCAGTCACAGACACAGGTGGCACCATATGGCACCAGGCTCTTGTCACGCACACAACGGTAGCACTGTGCCCAGCACAGCTCTTGATGTGCATTCCGATGGTCTAGGAGAACAAGCTGTATGTCTTGGCTGGTAAATCCAGTGCAGCAGCCATCTCAAGGCTGGAGTGGGCTGTGATGGCAGCAATGTCACAGACCCCGGTTCACTCAGAGGTGGAGAGAAGCAGAGGACACAGAAGCATGTGGTAGAAGACAGAGTCCCCGCCAGGGAACTTATGGGTAGATAAGGAAGACAGAGACAGAAGCTGTGGGAGAGAGTAGCCAGGAGAGCAGAAGAGAGACTAGAACACAGGAAACAGAGTTCCTAAAAACTTATCACATGTACCAGATTGCCTCCTAGGTCAGAAAGAAGCCGAAGTCTGTGTTTGCACAGAGCTGGTGGCTGGAGGCGGGATCGGAGGTAGCTGGCTAGGGAGAAAGAGAGTTCCAGAATCATACTCACCTATGCAGAGGGTGTACGGTGGGGAAAAGATTGTTCAGCTCTCATCAGGAGTCACCTGGCAGGCTGAAGAGGGAGACATCAGAAAACCAGGAGCTCTGGAATGCAGTGGAGTCACACTGCCATCTCTGCGCTTTTCATCTCTGTGATTGGTAAAGAAGAATGTCACTAGTTAGT
This sequence comes from Sigmodon hispidus, assembly GCA_004025045.1. Lineage (NCBI taxonomy): Eukaryota > Metazoa > Chordata > Mammalia > Rodentia > Cricetidae > Sigmodon > Sigmodon hispidus. Next base: position 48,369 of record PVIH01011135.1, on the reverse strand, counting down.
GTCAGCCTGGCTGAGGTGGGAAGATTAAACATTCTAGGCTATCCTGGGGCTACATAGCTAGTTCAAGACCAGCCTGGTCTACTTAACAAATTCTGGGCCAGTGAATCCCTGTCTCACAACAACAACAAAAATGGGTGGTGGGGTAATTTGGTGGCAGAAAATTTATCTAGAATAGTCAAGGCCTGGGTACAATCTCCAGAATTACGGGAGAAAGAAGAAAGAGATTGAAATTAAAACTGTGTGCAGTGGCATGTTCAATAATTGTTCCTGAGCCTGAGGCAGGAGATTGGAGTTTGAGAACAGTCTGGGCAACAGTGCGAGAACCAGTCTTAATTGGAAAAAGAAAAGGGAAAAAAAACCTAGGAGACATTAGTGGTTGGTAAATGGAGACAGTCATTAGGGATCATAAAATGATTCAGAGGGAAGTTGGCCAGAGGCTCTGTAGAAGTCATAAAGGATTCCATTGGGGATCAATAGTGGACTAATTGGATGGTCTGACCCACTGAGAGGCCAGTGGAAGTTAAATGAGGAGTAACAGCAGAGCAGTGTGGGGGGTGGGGGGGACAGTGGGAGGTCCAAGAAGATGAGAGAGGAACCGATGGACCAGTCCACGGACCACTGAGGATCAAAATGAGTGCGTGGCTTTGGGTAGCAATGGGGTGGTGGGGTCAGAAGTCAGTGAGCAAATGTAGTGGGCAGAAGGATGGGTCACAGGTAGATACTTCAGTTAGAATAGTTAGGCCCAGGGGAATTTGTCATTGGGAAATTCAAGTCAAGTATGGTGGTACCTGCCCATAATCTCTGCACTTGGGAGGTGGAGGCAGGAAGCTGATGAGTTCAAAGTCATCCTCAGCTACACAGTGAGGTCAAGACCACCTTGAGAGCCGGTGGGGGAGGGATGGCAAACAAGCCTACAGGACGGAATCAGTAGCCATCGCAACAGACATCTTTTCTTCCTCCAGTCCTAAGACAGAGCCAGATTCTGGAAACACTAACAAATTGTATCTACGGTAAGTATGGTGGCTCACACACAAGAGGGTTTAGAGGCCAGCCTGGGCTACACTGTGCGTTCTCCACCACTGTGACTGTTTGGGTTATTGCTGTGAGAAGACACCATAACCAACACAACGTTTAAAAGAAAGTATTTAATTGGGGGCTTCCTTACAGTTTCAGAGTCCATAATATTCATGATGTGGAATGCAGCAGCAGGAAGTCCCAGAGCTGGACAGTAGGTGAGATTTACATGATCTGTAAATTGCAAGCAAAGAGAACAAGACAGGACCTGGTGTGGGCATCTGAACCCTCCAAGCCCATCCCCGGTGACACACCTTCTCCAACAAGGCCACGCCTCCCAATCCTTCCCAAACAGTTCCACTAATAAGGGACCAGACATTCAAGCACATAAACCTATGGGGACCAGTCTCATTTAAAGTGCCACACTTTGGTTATAAGGCCTGACCCAAAACAATAAGAACAGCAACAACAAAAACAGGTCCAGCCACCCATCCCAAAACCCAAGTGGAAAAAAACCTCAAAGGGACTTTTTTTCTTTTCTTTTTAAAAGATGTATTTCTTTGTACAGTATTCTGCCTGTGTACAGGCCTGCATGTCAGAAGAGGGCGCCAGATCTCATTATAGATGAACTACCATGTGCTTACTGGGACTTGAACTCAGGAGAAAAGCAGCCAGTGCTCTTAACCTGAGCCATCTCTCTACCCACCCCCCCTTAAGACAAGTTCTCATTAAGTAGTCACAGCTGGCCAGGATCTCACTATCTATAACGGGTTACCTTGAATGCCTAAGGAGGCCGGAAAAGGGCATTGGAGCCCACAAAACTGAAGTTACAGACAGTTGGGAGCTGACATGTGGGTACTGGGAATTGACCCTGGGTCCTCTGTAAGAGTGCTCTTTAAACACTGAGCCATCTCTCCAGTCATAGGAAAGGGAACTAAAATCAAAGTAACTATACTCAGAAGGCAAGGAGACTGGTACCCAGGACCCCTGCATCAGCAAGGCTGAAGGCAAGGAGACTGGTACCCAGGACCCCTGCATCAGCAAGGCTGAAGGCAAGGAGACTGGTACCCAGGACCCCTGAATCAGCAAGGCTGACAGGGAAGAGGCAGTAGTAGGGTGAGAGGCACAGGTATTAATTAGTGCTGGTCAGCCTGTGGTCTACTTGATGTTCATCTCAGGACTGGTCCAGCTTGATAAGAAAGCTGCTGTTATTTGGAAGGTTCATCTTGATTGGTGACAGATCTGTTGCTCCTGGAACCTAAGAGGACCTCTGGTCAGAATAATACAGATAAAAAGAAAAAAACAAGATGGAGTCAGAGATGCTATCCTGTTTTTAATGGAGTCAGAGATGCTATCCTGTTTTTAATGGAGTCAGGGATGCTATCCTGTTTTAAACGACCCATCATGCATGGGCAGGCCCAAGTGAAGAATCACTGCTTTTTCATTGAAAGAAGCTTCCCATTTCCCAGGGCTGGGGCTCAAATTCAGTGGTAGAGTGTCCCCTTGGGTTAAACTCCTAGCACCCAAAAGAAGGAGGAAGAAGAAAGAAAGAAAATTGAAAAGCAAGTCTTCATTACACTTTTTTTTTTCTTCTAAGATAAGGCATATGTTGTGGAGAGCTGCGCCTTAAAGATGGTGCTGGCTTCCGCCCTCCACCTTCCACATGGTGAGTGCTCTCAGTGACAAACAATTCCTTATATGGCTAGCCTGAGGATCTGGCTTGCTTCCGTGTACCTAGACCTATAGGCAGTGCCCACATGGTGTACTGGGGTTGGCTGCCCAGAGGCTGTTTAGGCTGCGGGCGGTTTCCCCGGAGTGAGAGTAAGTCAGAATCAGCCATCATCAGAAATCAGAAATCAAGGTTCCTAAATAAAACTGCTGAAAGAAGAGCCTGGTGTCTCGTCTTCCTTGGGGGACGAGGTTGCATGCGACAATATGTAGCCCAGGCTTTCCTCAAACTTGTTGTGCATCTGAGGCTGGTCTTGAACTCCTGATCTTTTTACCTCTACCTACCAAGCACAAGGATTGCAGACATGCACTACCATGTCTGTCTTTGGCTTACTTGGTCTCTGTGTAGACCAGGCTGGCCTCAAATTGTGGCAGTTTGCCTGCTCTGTCTCTTGAGTGCTGAGATCTATAGGCATGTGCCATTGTGACAACCTACAGTCTTCTGTGAGGTCCAATAGAAAAGTGACTAAGGGCTATCATAGGGAAAGAGGGGTCTAGGAGGACCTGTCAGTGACCCTGTTTGTATTATAGGGATGTTTTGTTGTTGGCTTTGGAAGAAAAATGAGGTAGAGAGGCAGACAGATGATCTCAACAGGCTGAGACTGCCTTACTGGAACAGAGAGGGACCCCAGCCCCTCCATGGCTGAAGTTTGGGTGCGTTTAGTGGGGCTGCGGTCAGGTTTATAGGTCTATGTAGCTACCAGGAAGTGACGGGCTTTTGTGTGTGTGTGTGTGTGTGTGTGTGTGTGTGTGTGTGTGTGTGTAATTTAACTGGGAGCAGAGTGGGTTAATTTCAATACCAGGACATATAGTTCCAACACACAGGCTGGGGCCAAGCAATTCTTTGCAGCTTGGGACCCTTGCCCAGTACATCCTGATTTAATTCTTCACGACCAGAGACTATTCCCCAACAGATTCCCTGTGTAGCCTCTCCCCTTCCTTCTCCAGTCATCTGATAAAATCTACGCCTCAAATCCAAGTCCTTCTTGAGGTTTTACCCCTGAGCCACACCCAACACTGACAATTTCATTTTGTTTATTTTATTTTGAGATCCCCGGGCACTGAACACAGAAATTGTTTTTTCCACATGATCTTGCTATAGAGCTCAAACTGGCCTGGAATTTCCGATCTTCTTGCCTTCGTTTCCAGAGTGATGGGATAAACGTGCACCATCACGCCTCCGGGTTCTTATTTTCAGCTTGTGGATGGAGGTAACTCCAGACAACCAGATTCTACGCAGGATCAACCAATGGGAAGAGGATTATCTAATTTTGAAGCTGGGAGGATTGTTTAGAAAGTCGTTGGAGCTTTTGGTGCTACCGCTAGGGGGAGGCTTCTCCGAGGTGATGCTAACAGACGGGAAGGGAAAAGAGAGGGGTTGAGACAGAGGAAAGTGAGTTTTTCCAAGGAATACTGGATAGTTCGAGATTTACTGAAGCCGGAAGAAAAGAAAACGCCCGGACTCCTGTAGTCTTGCAAGTTATGTCTGCTTCCAGAGCCCTTTGACTTCTTAGTTTCTGTTTGGGACCACGATCCTGCCATTAAATATCTTGCTCAGAGCGCAGAGCGGAGGGGTGAGGGATGAGGGGGAGGTGGAGGCTGCCTGACACCCCCACCTCTGGCAAAGCTGGTTGGTTGGGTCAGGGTTGGACAGAGAGTGTGTATGGAGGTCATCACTCTGTAAACAAGGGATTTGTTTAGAAGCATTTGAACATAGCCACAGAAAAGACCTGGAGAGGAAGCAGAAAATACTGTGACCCCTTTCCTCCCAAAAAATCTAAGTGAGGAATGAGGACGGCTAAATGGTTTAGCTGGTTGTCCTTTGGCCCTCACACTCACGCTGTGGTGTTTATGCCTCTACTCATGCACATGAATGCACTCACATGCAAATACACACACACACACACACACACACACACACACACACACACACCCTTAGGATACTGGGCCTGAACTTTCTGACTCAGCATTTCTAAGGCAAGGAAAAATCTTGCTTCCATCACCTTCCTCCATGCTGTGGTCCCATGCTTGACCACTGAGCCACATCACCCCAAAGACTCAGACATTTGTGGTTTGGTTTGGCTTTGGGACAGGGTCTTGGATTTGTTATGTAGCATGAATTTGCTGCAAAGTCACAATCCTCCTGCCTCTACCTGAGTGCTGACATTACAAGCATGTATTACCAAGTCCTGCAAAGGGGGTGTGTGCGTGTGTGCGTGTGTGCATGTGTGTATGTGTGCATGTGTGTATGTGTGCATGGATGTGTGTGTATGTGTGCATGTGTGTTTGTGCATGTGTGTTTGTGCATGTGTGTGTATGTGTGCATGTGTGCGCGTGTGTATGTGTACATGGGTGTTTGTGCATGTGTGCACGTGTGTGTATGTGTGCATGTGTGCGTGTGTTTGTGTGTGTATGCATGTGTGCATGTGTGTGCGTGCGTGCGTGCGTGCGTGTGTGTGTGTGTGTGTGTGTGTGTGCACTTGCTGAGAAAAGAGAACCTACAGATTTGTGCACATCAGGCAACGCTCTGCAACAAAACTGTTGTCTGGCTCTTTGAGTTTTGAGTGGTGTCCTCCTCCTCCTCCTTTTAAAAAAAAAAAAACAAGTCCCAGGTGTTTGTTGCTGATGTTCCTGGGGCATTTTGAAAATCTTATCTTAAAATAGCACATGAGACAGAGTGAGTGCTTTATAAGAGTTCACTAAGAAACAAAATCCAATCCCTAGCGGCTGCGTAGGGGCTCCATCTTGTTCTATGCTCTCTCCGGTATGGGCCCAGCACTGAGGGGGGCCTCGCCCAGCACCTATGATAACTAAGCCTTAGATCCAGGACTCCTGCCCCACTGACTCTGGGCACCTTTGAGGGGAGGATGTACAACATTGCTGGATGGCTGCCACAGAGCTATACTCGCGCCCACTGTTTGGGTGGCAGCCACGGGCTTCCTGGCAAATGCAGAGCACTTTGCAGTCTAGAAAGTGAGGCTCACTTGGTCAAGCTGTTCCGGGAGGAATTTCAGCAGTGAGTGTGTCTGGAGGGGTGCCAGTGGCTCTCTGGAGAGTCTGAAGACACTATGTTATGCTGTGTCTGCACCTGTGCTCTGGGTGGCCATGGCATGGTCTAACCTTGGGTAAGAATACCAAGTCGAGGGGCTGGAGAGATGGCTCAGCGGTTAAGAGCACCGTCTGCTCTTCCAGAGGACCCAGGTTCGATTCCCAGCACCCACATGGCAGCTAACAACTGTCTGTAGTTCCAGTTCCAGGCAAACACCAAGGCAAATAAATAAATAAAGTTTAAAAAAAAAAAAAAAAAAAGAATACCAAGTCGAGCAGGACTTAGGCCTGTGCAGTTGTTGTGCTGATGTCACTGCATGGGGTATACAGGAGGTCACAGCAGGTCACAGGCAGTGAAGTGCTTGGTGGCTGACCCTAGTGCACAGTAACCACAGGCCTCCTTGACAGTGAGCAGAGATGCCCTGCTTCTGGTCAGCTGGAGGAGCAACTGATGCATTCTGGCTGCATTAGGGGTGAGGGGATTTAGGAATAAGGGAGAATATAAAGCCTGGGAGAATGAGGGTGTCCTGGCTAGTTTTATGTCAGCTTGACACAAGGTAAATTCACTAGAGAAGAGGGAGCCTCTGTTGAGAAAATGCCTCCATAAGATCAGGCTGTAGACAAGACTACGGACATTTTCTTTTCTTTTTTTTAAGATTTATTTATTTATTACGTATACAGTGTACAGAAGAGGGTACCAGATGTCATTACAAATGGTTGTGAGCCACCATGTGGTTGCTAGGAATTGAACTCAGGACCTCTGGAAGAACAATCAGTGCTCTTAACCTCTGAGCCATCTCTCCAGCCCGGATGTTTTCTTAATTAGTAATTAATATGAGTGAGCTCAGCCCACTGTGGATGGTTCCACCCCTAGGCTGGTGGTCCTAGGTTCTATAAACAAGCAGGCTGAGCAAGCCATGAGGAGCAAGCCTCCATGGGCTCTGCATCAGCTCCTGCCTCCATGTTCCTGCCCTGTTTGGGTTTCTGTCTTGATTTCCACAATGTGGAAGTGTAAGCCAAATAAACCTTTTCTTATTCTACTTGCTTTTTGGGTATTTTATCACAGCAATAGGAACCTTATCTAGGAGAGTTGCAAGGGACCTGAGGGCGAGATGAGGGTGTGAGGAGTGAGATGTATGTCAGAGAATTTACAGGATTGGGCAAAAAGAAAGCCAAGACAAGGAGCAGAGTCAACTCCAGAACCCTCAGGCAGGTAAAGAGCAGGCAGCTGGCAGTCGCCTTTCATGTCTTCACTGTCTCTGTATCAGCATCCCTGGATGGCCACGCAAAACGACCCAGATGCCACCATCATCTCTGCCAGTTCACAAGGGAGCCGAGCCCAGCAGGGGTACTACCTGGGGCTACAGCAGGACCTGATGACCCTCATGGTGTCTTGCGACAAAGGGATTTCCACCTTCCCTAAATCAGATGATATGTTCAAATGGGAAGGAACCACCCATGGAGCGGCTGGTATAGTACATGAAAACCTGAGGTATAGACTCTCCCTTACACAGTGAAGTTCCTCACACCCTGCTACCACCCCAACATGGACACCCAGGGCAACATCTGCCTGGACATCCTCAAGGGCAAATGGTCTCCATTATATGATGTCAGGGCCATCTTGCTCTATATACAGAGCATGTTAGGAGAACCCGACATTGATAGCTTTGAACACACATGCTGCTGTGCCCTGGAAAACCCTCACAGCAGTTGGGTACCCACAAGGAACCTAGTCAAAGCAGGTCTCCAGTAAAGAGCCGTGGTACAAGCTGTCTTACTTCTCTTTGTACCATCTTTTTTTCTTAGATGTTCTGTCCTTTCCTTGATTTCTAAACTGTGGTTTTTTTTTAAAAATAAGTTTCCTTGAGCCCTTACAATGTATATTAAATAATTATACACTGAATGTTTTTGTATATACAAAAGGAGCAGGTGGCTGATTATGCATCAATGCACTGATAAGTCTCTAGGATAGCTAAGGGATTGAGGCTGGATAAGGAATGGGCTCTGAGTCTCTAAAGTTGTGAAGGAATGAGAATTGGGGGAGAAAGAACTGGAAGATGCATTTTGTATTTACTCATTTTGTTTTGAAACAGGGTCTTGCTAGGCAGTGTCCAGGCTGGGCTTGAACTCACAGCCCTTCTGCATTCAATACATAACAAAGGCAGCTATTATGATAAGCATTAGCTAGAGGCTGGACTTCAGAGTAGAGTTAACACTGCAGGTTGGGTCAATCCAGAGGGTCTAGGCAATATAATAATAGGCCAGTGGGTTTGAGGCTGGCACCAGGGTGAAGCATGAGGTCTTGAGGACTAATTTGTGCATGGCACACTAAGGTGGACCAAGGGCTGAGCCCAGGCAGGTGTGGACTCAATTTCTGCAGATGAGCACCCAAGTGGATGGATGGAAGCCCTAGGCACTTAAGCCAAAGGCTTCCACCAGGGAAAGCCTTGCCCACCTGGTAGCTGACAGTTTTCACAGTAGATATTGAGCATGGAACAGAATTGAGCGCCTAGAGAAGGTACATATCAGTCATGGAATCTTAGAAGTAGGAACTCAATGCCAACAGCTCATGGTTACAGATACACAGACCTTGGGAAAGTCAAAAGGATGCAGGCTGGGAAGCTGGTGATTGGCAGGGTAGTAATGGTAGAAATATTAGCAATGGTATCTTTGCATGAGTTTTCATGCATGAGTGTGTGTGCATGTCTGCATGTGTTGAGCATGTGGGAGAGTGTATCTGTGTGTGTGCATGTGACAGCCTGAGGTTGATGTTGGGGATGTCATTTATTGCTCTTCCACCTTATTCACTGAAGCTGGACATCTCAGTCAAACTCAAAGTCTGTCACTCTGGCTAGTCTCACTAAATAGCTTTTTTTTAAGCCTCTGTTTGTTCTTCTGGAGGCTGTCATACCCACCAGGTATTTTTCAGTGGATCTAAACACTGGTTCTCACGTTGTAAGACAAACATTTTAACCACTGAACACTCTCCTGTACCCAGGTAGCATCTTGCCAGCGGTATTTGGCCATCCTGAAGGAGAACATAATCAACATCCAGCACTGTATCTGTGGTGTTAGTCTCCTGGGTAGCTGGAGGATCCTCCGTTGCAGTTAGCACACAGTCCCACCAGGTGGCGTCTGTGTGCTGCTGGAAAAGCCAGCACCCTATAGGTCCGGGGCGGGGGGGGGGGGGGGGGGGGGGGGGGGGGGGGGGGGGGGGGCGGTGCGGGCGGCTGTGGGTGGGTCTCTCCACAGCATCCAAACTCAGTGGATTCTGCGGTCAGCACATGTCAGGAAGGATGGAGGTGGGGCTAGGGGCTAGGGAAAAGGTGGGGATGGGGTAGGGGTGGTTGTGAAGTTGGAGCTCGGGGGAATCAGTGTTTCCAAATTTACTTGGATCCCCAGGTAATTTCAGGGGCCGGGGAGACCCTGCTAAGCCCAGGAGTCTGCCTGCGATGCTTGTAAGTACTTGGGGCAGTCTTGACCAACAGTTCTTTGGAAGATCTCAGAGGCTAAGGATCTTGAAAAACCAAGATTCTTAGGTTTGGGAGATGGCTTAGTGGGTAAAACACTTGCTGTGCTAGGGTAAGGACCTGATTTCAAGCCTCCAGAACCCACGGAAAGTCATGTGTGAGAGCGTGCACCTATGCAGTCAAATGCTCTACCACTGAGCTATACCCCCACATCTATAATTTATATCTGTATTCCCAGTGGCCTTACAGCAGGATGGGGTTAGGAAGAGCCCTGGAAGCCACCGGCCAGCCAACCTGGAGTATACAATAGCATACATAGGACAGAGATTGTGTCCCAAAGAAGGTGGGAGGTGAGACTCAACGCCTAACATTGTCCTCTGACCTCAACCTCTCTATCCATATTATGTGTGCTCTGTGGCATGTATATTCTGGATGCACAAAAGAAACAATAAATAATAATTAGTCAATTAAAATAATCAAGGCTTTCCTCTGGGAATAAAAAGCTTAACAGTCTGGCTGTGAGACTCAGGATTCACATATATGTGTTCTTTTTTTTTTTTTTTTTTTAAAGATTTATTTATTATGCATAGAGTTTTACAGAAGAAGGCACCAGAGCTCATCATAGATGGTTGTGAGCCACCATGTGGTTTTGCTGGGAATTGAACTCAGGTCCTCTGGAAGAACAGTCAGTGCTCTTAACCTCTGAGCCATCTCTCCAGCCCCATATGTGTTCTTTTTCAAATTATAAATATTTGTTTTTGAGACAGGGTCTCACTATGTAGCTCTGGCTGGTCTAGAGCTTTGTAGACTAGGCTGGCCTCAAACTTACAGGGTTCTGCTTGCATCTGCCTTCTGGGTGCTGGGATTAGAGTTGGCTGTCACCATAGCCAGCTGTGGGGGGCTGGCAGCCTGTGTGTTTCGGCATACATGTAGAGGACAGCTTTGGGGGAATCGGTTCTTTCCTTCTATCACGTGGGTTCCAGGATGAAGCTCAAGTCATTAGGCTTGGTGGCAGGTACCTGTCACTGCTCCTGAATTCACAATTTTTGTCCTAGAATTCTTACCTGCTAGAATGAACAGTTTACCAAGCCAGAAATCCACACCTGTTTGAGGAGCTGTTTTGCTTCCACGTCACTATCTTGGGGTCAACAGACCCCTGTCCTGCCCCAGAACCTAGAGCCTAAGTGTTCTAGGGTTCAGGGAGCAAGAACTCAGAATTTCTGGCCCCCAAACTAACCAGTCTTTAACCAGAAGACCTTGGGATCCTCACCCTAGTTCCTAGGAACCAAATCCAGATCCTAGATATCTCCTTACAATTTAAATGTGAAATGTCCCCATAGGCAGACGTGTTTGAACATATCCCCAGCTGGCAGTACTATTTTGGAACTGTGACCTAACTAGCAGAAGTGAGTGGGTGGGGATAAAGCTTATTTTTTTTATTAGATGTATTCATTTTATTTTATGTGAGTGTTTTGCCTACATGTATGTATGTACATCCCATGTGTGCATGGTGCCTGCAGAGGTCAGAAAGGGGGAACCGATCTCCCGGAACCAGAGTTAAGGATGGTTGTGAGCCACCATGTGGGTGCTGGGAACCGAACCCCAGTCCTCTGTAAGAGCATTCAGTGCTCTTAACCAGTGACTCATCTCTCCAGCTCCAGCTGGGGGTGAACCTTGAGGGTGATACCATCTCTATTTCCTGTCTGAGTTCTCTGCTTCCTGATTCACAGAGATGTAAGCAAGCTGTTCCACTTGTTCTCCATACCACAGCCCAAAATGCTTCTGCACCTTTCCTGGCATAATGGCCTGTGTTCATTCCCACACCGAACCAACCTTTCCAAGAACTCATTCATCCTGCCCTGCACATATAGGCTGTCCTACACCATGTAGGGTGATATGGAACAGACCTTTGGAATTAAGGAACATGGTTCCTAGCTCTCAGGATCTCCCTGCTCAGAAGCCTTTAGCCCTTCCCCAGAAGCCTGGAAGACAGGGGTACAGATCTGTAGGATCATGTAAAATGCTTCTTGGCAAATCCAGACACTGCATCTGTCTTCACAGGGTGTAGGGACTTGGGGACTGTTGCTGAGATGCCAGGACAGCCTGCAGGTGTGGTACATGTGCCTGCAGCCCAAGCCTTTGGGGGACTGAGACAGGAAGGAGGACCTCACATTTGAGACTAGCCTGTGGCATATAATGAGGGCTTGGCATAGAGGCCAGTCTAAAGGAATCGGCACAGATTGTTACAGTATGGCAGGGCTGCATGGGGAGACACATGGTCAGGATAGATCACATCATCATCCTCTGTCTGAACTTGTTATACAAGCTGCCATTTGTGAGTGTGGCCTTTGATCATTGCAGTGACAATGTATCATTGTGGGCAGTTACAACTGCACCCTACAGTCACCCACCTGCAGGTGATGGAGTGTTCAAGGAGGGGTAGAGGATGGGTGTTGTGGGGGCTGGGTTAGGTCTTTGGAGATCTTGGTGATTCTCTCCACATTAGCTATTTAATCCCTACTACAACCCTAGTATTACCTCTCTCTCTCTGTCTCTCTCTCTATCTCTATCTCTGTCTCTCTCTCCCCCCCACCCTCAGGGTTTCTTTGTGTAGCCCAGGCTGTCTCTGTCCTGGAACTCACTCTGTAGACCAGTTTGGCCTCAAATTCAGAGGTATGTCTGCCTCTGCCTCCTGAGTGCCAGGATCAAAGTGCCATCCCTACCCAGTTCTTACAATTTTGATTCCTCAGTAAAGACTCTGAGGTCTTGAGGGCTCAGGAGGTAGGTAGCACATTTGCCTGGTGTTGTGACGTGTTCTATTAGAAACAGGTGATGCTGGCCGCATGACTCAGCAGGTGAAGGTGTTTGCTGCCAAGTTTGTTAACCTGAGTTCGATGCCTAAACCCTGCAGGGTAGAAAGAGAACCTTCTGCAATTTGTCTTCCGATCTCCATGTGCACATCATGGCATGTGCCACCTCCACTCTTCACCTTGCAAAAATGCACACACACACACGCACACACACACACACACACACACACACACAAGATGCACACATATACAAACATGTAAAGAAAAACATGGATGGACAGGCTTGTGTCTTCCCACAGCGTCAGCATTTACTGACCAATAAATTCACAAGCTCCATTGATTCTTTGGCTGAAACTTGTCAGATAGTCCTGATTTCCACCATAGATGGCCATCCATTTTTCTGCCTTTGAACTTGCTATATAGCCAAGAAGGACCTTGAACTTCTGATCCTCCCGCCTCCACCTCCTTGTGCTGGAATTACGGCTGTGCACCACCACACTTAGGTCACACAGTAATGGGGACTGAACCCAGCCAAGGCTCTACACCTGCCAGATAAGCATTCTGCCAGCTGAGCTACCCCCCATCCCCCAACACAGGTTTTTATTCTGATCTTAATTACTAATATTAACTCGCAGGCCACACATCCATACTTCATCTAATAATTTTCAAATATACAGGCTATAGGATGGCTGAGGGAGAGCTCAAGAGCACGGAGAGCATGCTCGAACGTGGGAGACAGCGTTGACATGGGTGCAGAGGAAGTTTCTCTGGGGACCAGAGAAGAAGTCTTCCAACCCACAGGTACAGAGTTGTTCAGGCTCCGGACTGTCAGATGTGGGTCTGGTGACAGGCTGTCTCAGGGTTAGTTTAAAGTGGGCTGCTCTCAAGCTGGGGTTTTACGTGCCCTTCGCTGTGGTAATTTTCCTGAACATAGCCTGTGACCAGTCAGTGAGCCTGATACATTTTGATCTTGGCGTACACCCTCTTCTAGTCTCAGGTCAGGGAGTTCCATCTGATCTGGTCTGGCTGATAAACTCACACGTCTGTTTTTGAGTTAATGTGGTGTATTTTAAAGTGTCATTATTTGTCGGCGTGGATAAATTATTTGTCAACGTGTGTCTCCTACTGTGTGGGCAGGTGATAGATGCTTGCTTGTGAAAACAAGATGCAGAGTCATTCTTTCTTGGCACCCACATTTAAAATGGAGTAACCCAAGCCAAGACTATTGCTTTAGAAAATGGAGTAATTCTAGGCATGGCATACAGCCTGGACATTGACCCTTAGCTGAACATAGAGTAGCCCTGGCCAGACCCAGCCTGTTTTCTCCTAGCATGCAGGAATCCAAGTCCATTTTTTTTTTTTTTTTTATTCTTAGCCCCACAAAGTAAAAAAAAAAGTAGAGAAAGAGAAGAAAAGCTAAAATCTAGCAAGGTTACCCTGAATGACCGCACAGGGATTTGAACCCAGGTCATCTGCTCATTTTTTCTTCTTTTCGTTCATTTATCAATTTTTACTTTTTACATATTTTATTTATTATTTGATGATTTTACATCATGCACCTCATCAAACTCAATTATCAGTCCTCTCAATTTCATACCCACTCTTATGATCTCCTCATTTACAAAAATGCCCATTCACGATGCTCATTTACTTACTGGAGCGTAATTAAACTCCCTGTGGCCAGACCCTTAAAGAAAACAAGTCTTTCCTCACGCACATCAATGCACAAGTGAAACACTGTGTCATTTAGCTATGTTCTAGCCTTGAGCTCTTGTATACAATGACATCTTTTTTTTTTTTTTTTAAGTCCACTAATGAGTGAGTACATCCCCTGCTTATCTTTCTGGGTTTGTGATACTTTGCTCAGGAGGATATTCTCTAATTCCATCCATTTGCCTGTGAATTTTAGGATATCATTCTTTCTTACTGCTGAGTAGTGTAGATGTACCACAGTTTGTTAATCCATTTCTCCGTTGAGGGACATCTAGGTTGTTTCCAGGTTCTTGTTATTACAAATAATGCTGCTATGAACATAGTTGAGCTAATGCTTTTGGGGTGTGAATGTGCGTCTTTAGGGTATAGACCCAGAAGTGGTATTGCTGGGTCCTTGGGGAGATTGATTCCCAGTTTTCTGAGAAACCGCTATACTGCATTCCAGAGTGGCTGAACAAGCTTACACTCCCACCAACAATGGAGGAGTGTTCCCCTCACTCCACATCCTCTCCAGCATAGGCTGTCATCTGTGTCTTTTATCTTAGCCATTCTGACAGGTGTAAGGTTGTATCTCAAAGTTGTTTTGATTTGCATTTCTCTGATGGCTAAAGATATTGAGCACTTTTTCAAGTGCCTTTCTGCCATTTGTAATTCTTCTGCTGAGAATTCCCTTTTTAGTTCTGAACTCCATTTTTTAATTGAGTTATTTAGGGTTTGGGGCTCTAGTTTCTTGAGTTCTCTGTATATTTTAGATATCAATCCTCTGTCACTTGTAGGGTTGGTGAAAATCTTTTCCCATTCTGTAGGCTGTGATTTTGTTTTAGTGACTGTGTCTTTGGCCTTACAGAAGCTTCTCAGTTTCAGGAGGTCCCACTTATTGATTGTTGTTCTTAGTGTCTGTGCTACTGGTGTTATATTTAGGAAGTGGTCACCTGTGCCAATGCGTTGGAGGGTATTTCCCACTTTCTTTTCTATCAAGTTCACAGTGGCTGGATATATGTTGAGGTCTTTGATCCACTTGGATTTGAGTTTTGTGCAGGATGATAGGCTTGGTTCTATTTGCATTTTTCTACACACTACCATCCAGTTATGCCAACATCATTTGTTGAAGATACTATCTTTTTTTCATTGAATATTTTTGACCTCTTTGTCAAAGATCAGGTGTTCATAGGTTTTTGGGTTAATGTCTGGATCTTCAATTTAATTCCATTGATCCACAAGTCTGTTTTTATGCCAGTACTAGGCTGTTTTTATCACTGTAGCTCTATAATATAACTTGAAGTCAAGGATGGTGATGCCTCCTGAGATTCTTTTGTTGAGCAAAATTGTTTTGACAATCCTGGCTTTCCTGTTATTCCAAATGAAACTGAGTATTGTTCTTTCAAGGTCTGTAAAAAATTGTGTTGGGATTTTGATGGGAAGTGTATTGAATTTGTAGATTGCTTTTGGTAGGATTGCCATTTTCGCTATGTTGATCCTACCTATCCAGGAACATGGGAGATCTTTCCATTTTCTGATATCCTCTTCAATTTCTTTCTTCAATGATTTAAAGTTTTTGTCAAACATCTGTTACTTCTTTGGTTATAGTTACTCCAAGGTATTTAATGCTATTTGCAGCTATTATAAAGGGTGATGTTTCCATTACTTCTTTTTAATTTTTACTTTTTATCCTCTTGGGACAGGGTCTTCTGTAACTCATGCTAGCCTGGAACTCACTGCATCATCAGGGTTGACCTTGAACTCCTCAGTCACCTTGCCTTTGCCTCTCAAGTGCTGGGGTTACAGATATGCACACCATGCCTGGCTTTTTTTCCCTCACTGGTTTCCCCCATTTAGACTAACCTAATGAAATGCACTCTAGCCTAAGTGGTAATTCAATACCAGTGGTCAGCTCTAAAAACCCACACATATGAGCAATGCTAAATAGACTCAGTAGGTTATGCTTTCATATTTTTATGTATGTGTACATGTCCTGATGATACTTTTAAAATGGAAACAATAGGGATAGTGCATTAAAGAGAAGGGGGGCTTTGAGGTAGAGAGGGGGTGCAGTGGGAGGGGGAGCAGAATATGGTAATAGGGGATTGAAGACAATCATAATATATTATATACATGTGTGAAATGTCATGAGAAAACCCATTAGTTTGTACAAATAATATGTGCTTAAAAACGACTATATACACATATAGATATATGTAAGGTGAAGGGCCTTACAAATCTTCCCTGAGGAGAAATTTGGGACATTACAGTGGCTACATGTGGCCATGGAACACATTCAGGGCTCAGAGGATTTGTAGCTTCAGGGACCTGTGTTAGGGACCGTTGGCACAGTAAGCATTTTTCTTTGGGCACTTGAGCTGGCCTCTGTTCCAAGTGCTTTTCCTGTGTTCAACTCATGTGGCCTCAGAGGAACTTGATGAGGTAGGTATTTAAGGTCTTCTATCCCAGTGGGGCGAGGGGTGTACTGTAATTCCAGCATTGGGAGGCTGAGTCAGGACTGCCAGGAGCTTGAGCCTGGGCTACATAGTGAGTGCCAGAGTTCCAGGCTAGCCTGGGCTAAATTGAGACTCTCAAAACAAATCCAAACACCAAAACCAACAACAACTGACCAACAGCACATAAATTTCCTAAAATCCCACAATCCCTTATCTACAATTCCTAATTATTAAGAACAATTTGAAGCTGAAAGACGCTTGTGGATTTGACATTAAAACTCAAGTGCAGGGCCCAAGAGATGGTCCATTGGCTGCTCTTCTGGGGTCCAGAATGTGTTTCCCAGCATCCACATCGTGGCCTCCAAGGCTGTGTACAACACTATACACACAAACAAAACAAAGGCTGTGTACAACACTATACACACAAACAAAACTATACACAAACAAAACACCTGTGTGCATAAAGTAAAAAATATTAATTAGTTGATGTAGTGGTGCACACCTTTAATCTCAGCATTTGGAAGGCAGAGGCAGGTGAATCTCTGTGAGTTCAAGACCAGCCTGGTCTACAGAGTGAGTTATAGGCCAGCCAGGGCTACACAATGAGACCTTGCCTCCAAAAACCAAACCAATCAAACAAAAATAAACACAAACTCATAGGCCTGGGAAAGTATCTCAGTCAGCAAAGTGAATGCATGAGCACCTAAGTTCGGTCCCACCATTCATGCAAACTCCAAAATGTGACACACATTTGTAGCCCTAGTGCGTGAGGTGGGAGACAAGGAAGATCCCTGGGGCTCATGGCAGACAATCTAGCTAACTGGTAAACTTCAGGTTCAGGGAGAGACCCTGTCTCAAAAATATAAGATGGAAGATAATTGAGAAAGACATGTTATTCTGTGGCCCCCACACATGCGCACAAACGTGCACACACATACACACAAATAAACCCTCCGACTGGTGGTACAAGTGACCAGAACTCGTATGTAGTTTTTTCTTCTCTTTTTGTTTGTTTGTTTGTTTGTTTTTAACGACAGGATTTCTCTGTGTAGCCCTGGTTATTCTGGAACTCACTCTGTAGAGCAGGCTGGCCTTGAACTCAGAGATCCACCTGCCTCTGCCTCCTGACATAGGCAACTTTTTGGAGGTTTATTTTATCCCTCTTAATGTGGCTATCCAGGTTGTTTGACTTGGTTTGGGCATCATTGTTGATATCAAGTCAGCCAGAGTTCTTACACAGTCACTTAAAGAAACTATGAGTGAGTCATGGTGGTAGTTTCAGGGGTAGATCCAGCCGTGGCCACTGCTGCAAGCCCTGGCTTAGCTTCAGGTGTCACTCACAATGATCTTAGACTGTGTTTGCAGCCCTTCAGATATGTCATCTTGAAATCTGGGTGGAAGGATGCAAACATGTATCTATAATCCTAGTTCTTTGGAGGCTGAGGCAGAAGGGTTTCAAGTTCAAGACCAGACTGAGTTATATTGGCTCTGTCTTAAAGAATCAACATGCACACACATACACACACACACACACACACACACACACACACACACACACACGCGCCATCCTAAAACTGGTCATGTGCCCAGATGGTCTGGATTATGGGCCCACATTTAGGCTTGTGCTTTACAGAGTAATGGGTGGTCTCATCTAAACATGAACAAGCATTACAGGAGGCTGGGAACTGGTGTGGCATCATCAGGAGAGGATGGGATTTCAGGGAAAGGTTCAGTTTCTCCTCAATCAGAATCCATGGAGCTTGGACAGAGGGAGCACATGGAGCTGGATCCTGGTACCTGGCTTCATCTCTGACCTGCTTCCATATCTGGGCTCCCAGGCTCCCTGGCATTGGATCCTCAGCATTCAGAAGCCAGCAAGGCTGTCAGCTGTGAATGAAGTAGGTCTGTATGCATCAGCAGAAAAAGGCGGCCAGGAATGAAGAACAATACAGCTGTGGTCAGCACAGCCTGGCTAGGGAAAAGGGCAGCCATCAGCCGGAGAGCACCAGCTTCACGTGAAGACAGCTGGATTCAATTTTTTAAAAATCCAGGGAGGAGCTACAAGATGGCTCACTGGGATAAAGGCGTGTGCTGCCAAGTCTGACTGCCTGAGTTTGAGCCCTGGGGATGTACACGATGGAAGAAAAGAACTGCAAGTTGTACACTGACTTCCATGTGAGCACTGATGCGCATGCCTCTCCCCAAGTCCACGAGCGAAACAGCTCAAAACACAACATATCCCCTGAGGACTTAGTTTGCCACATCAAGCATCCTTAAAAAGTAGCTTGTGTGCCTATGCATGCCCACTGGTGTCTCTGTGTGTGCATGTGTATGTGTGCTTGAGTGTGTGAGTGTGCATGTGTGTGTGGTGTGTATGTGTGAGTGCATGTGTATGTGTGCTTACATGTGAGTGGGCTTATGGTGTGTGTATGTATGAGCGTGCTTATAGGGTGTGTGTGTATGTGTGAATGCATGTGTGAGTGTGTGTGTGCATGTATATTGTGCTTTCCAGTGAAAGGCATTTATTTTTCATAGCTATTGGTACCTAAAGGCAACATGATTGGGAAATCTTGTGTGTTTTATAAATTAACCCTCTCCTTTCTCTCTCTCCCTCTAAGTGATGGCAATGCCCAGTCCTCACACATCCAGGCAAATGATTTACCGCTGAGCTGAATCCCCAGCCCCTCCTCCACATGAGTGCATTCTAGGGCACTCCTTTACTGCTGAACCATATCCCTTGTTCTCACTCTTTTGAGATGGGGTCTTCCTGGGATCTCAGGCATGTGGCACTAGACCTGGATAGCTTTATGTATTTTTTTTTAAACTTTATTCATTTATTTATTTATTTGCCTGGAACTGGAACTACAGACAGTTGTTAGCTTCCATGTGGGTGCTGGGAATCGAACCCGGGTCCTCTGGAAGAGCAGACGGTGCTCTTAACCGCTGAGCCATCTCTCCAGCCCCGCTTTATGTATTTTGTATCAAGATATAAAACAGCATTTTGTCATGAATTAGTATGTTAGTAGAGCATCAGTCCCTGAGCAACTCCAGTACTTAGGATGGGTCTAGCTTGAGCCAAATGCAAAAAAACAAATAAACAAGCCAATTTGAGCTAGGCATGGTGGTGCACCTTTAATCCCAGGACTCGGGAGGCAAAAGCAGGCAGATCTCTTTGAGTTCAAGGCTAGCCTGGTCTACAGAAAGGGTTACATGGTAAGACTTCATCTCAAAATATTCTGATATATAAATCTTACTATATAAAATCTATTTATCTCCACAAATCACAGTTTTAGTATAATCTACACATAACTTTATGGCTTAGTATTAAATTGACATTTTATTTTTCCAAAATTGATATTATTCACCATGATATGTCTCTAAGGCAAAAAGGCTTTGTGTGTGTATCGAGGGATGTTGTACTCACATAAAAATCAGGGCCTGTATTTCAAGACCTTTGGATATGCAGAATTTGGTTGTTGTTGTTTGTTTTTTTTTCAAACAAGATCTGTAGCCCAGGCTGGATTGGAATTCACAATGGTCTAGACTGATTTCACACCCACCAGTCCGGTTGCTTCAGCCTCCCAAGTGTTATAAAGCTGTGGACCTCTGTCAGGCTCCCCAGATACACATTTCAGCTCTAATCATCCTGTTTTATGTTTGGTTTTTTTTTCCTTCTCTCGTTTTGAGACTGTTTCTCTGTGAAACTGTCTCTGGCTTTCTTAGAACTTGCTCTGAAGTCCAGGCTGGCCTCAGACTCAGGCATTCCCTTGCCTCTGCCTCCCAGTACAGGGACTAAAGGCACACACAACCATTGCCGAAGAATATACATTTTCAGTTTAAAAATTGTATGACTTTAAAAATGGTGATAATCCAGGCATGGCAGTGCACATTTTCAGCCCTAACACTGAAGAGCAAAAGACAGGCAGATCTCTGTGAGTTCAAGGCCAGTGTGATCTACATAGCAAATTCCAGAGCTACATAATGAGATGCTGTCTCAAAAAATAGTAATAAGATTGAATATTTACTACATTTGAGGCATTGTTATTGTGGCCTGATACTCAGTATGTAGTCCCAGCTAGTTTAAACTCACGGCAACCCTCCTGCCTCAGCCTCCTTAGTACTAGGATTACAATCATGAGCCACCACACTGAGTTCTCATTTTAAAAATGCTACAAGTATGTGGTGTGTTTGTGATGTTCTCCACTTTTACAGAGGGGGTGAAAGGTCAGAGAAGTGACTTATGGGAGATCACATAGGATCACATGGGTCAGGGCTGTCAGCTCCAGAGTACAATTCAATAATAATAATGATAATGATAATGATAATCATCATCATCATAATAATAATAATAATTCTTTTATTCCAGAATTCGGAAGACAGGCAGGAGGATCTCTGTGAGTTTAAGGACAGCTTGTTCTACATACCACGTTCCAAGCCAGACAAGGATACATAGAGTCCCTTAATTCCAAGGTTACCTAAAAATCTCAAGTTCAGGATCCCGGGCTATTTTATTCAGCACCACGGCCAGCGCCCCAGCACGCTGAATCTGCGCAAAGCTAGGCATTGCTTGGGCAAAGGGGTTCTTTTCCAAGAGCCTGGGTGAATTTTGGGTGCAAGCAGCCACCTGCTCTGAGTGTGGCCCTGAGAAGTGATTTAGCGCCTTGGACCTTCAATTGGCTTCTCTATAAAATTGGGATAATAAGAAGACCTGCCTCCAGGGTGACTGTGAGGAATATATTACATAATGTGCACACATTATATATAAAAGCACTTACCATGTAGCCCATAAAGCGTGGCTTATTGGTAAGTCTATGAGCAGTACCAAGGCATGCACACACTATCCCCACCAAAGCTTGTGGACCTGCACATTCTCTCCTACTCTGTGGGTCTTGGGAAATCAAACTCATGTTAGCAATGGCTGCTTTAACACTGAGCCATCTCAGTGGCTTTAATTTTAAAATTTACTTGCTTGCTTAATTTCTAGACAGGCTTTTTTTTTTAACTTTATTTATTCATTTGCCTTGGTGTTTTGCCTGGAACTGGGAACTATAACTACAGACAGTCGTTAGCTGCCATGTGGGTGCTGGGAATCGAACCCCCGTGCTCTGGAAGAGCAGTCAGTGCTCTTAACCGCTGAGCCATTTCTCCAGCCCCCTCTAGACAGGCTTTTATGCATCCCTCATACATCACTATGATGCTCCTGTCCCCACTTCTGGAATGCTGGGATTGTAGGCAAGTACTGGAAATCAAATCTAGAGATTTTTACACCCTAGGCCAGACTCTACAACAGAGTGAGCTCCACCTCCGATTTCTCGCCTAAGACCCTATAAATCACTGTCAAGGCTCTGCTGTTGCTGGCAGGTGGGGTGATTGCACTGTAGGATTTTGAGTGGAGTAGGAATATGACTTGAATTTTAAGAACCAGTCCGGGGTGGGGGGTGGAGGTGGCGGCGTGATCACTTCTCCAGGTCCTGGTGGCTCCTGCGACCCTTAAGCAACAGTTCCTGATATACATGGCCACAGGCCTTATGCCTTGCTTGCAGACAATGATGGCTAGCCAACAGCGCCAATAGATGAGTGGAATATCCTGGGAACTTGGTAGGTCGCCTGTGTTCTGCATCTGCCGGCCCTAGAAGGAAGGGTTCAAGATGTAATAACACTGTTAGGTGGGCACACTGCACCCTAGAAAAAGCTCTGAGTGTGGGTTGCTGCGTGGCAGCCACGGCATTACCAGGATCACCCAGCAGGTGGCGCAGCGGCGCCAGGTCCAGCCAGGCTCGCCCACAAGAATTCCTTAGCAGCCCTTGGGCTATGGCTCACCGGTGCTGTCACCAGCACCACCATCCATCGGGGTCCCTTTGGGCGGTGGTCACACACACACACACACACACACACACACACACACACACACACACAGAGAGAGAGAGAGAGAGAGAGAGAGAGAGAGAGAGAGAGAGAGACGGAAGTCGGGTTTCTCAGCGCCCCCGTTTTCCAAGAAAGCTGTGATTAAGCGGCGGCCCTAGAAACCCACAAACGCAGCTGTTAAGTCTGAGTGAACCGGGAGAGCAGAGGAGGAAACCAGAATAGCTGGGTGCATTGGGAGGCCATTCAGCCAGGTTTGAATCTTCATATGGCTTTCAAGCCATGTGGACCTGGACCGTACATGTAACTTCTGTGGGCTTCGGGTCTTCGGGTCCGGGTCCTTTTTTTGATGAAGCAGTTATACACACACACACACACACACACACACACACACACACACACACACACACACACACAGAGCTGGGGGAAATGGTTTACTTTGTTTGGGTTGTCTGCCCTGTTCTATTTTCAGAACCGATTTACCCTATCCACTGGCACAGTCTGCCCAAATAGACCTTGTCCTAACTGGCAGGATCCTATCCAGAGAAATTCCACAGTGGCCAACCCACTATCACAGAGCCATGGCAGTCTGTAAAGCCACCAGTCACTTGCTATCTGCACCCAGGGGTCACTCAGCCTGTGCAAAATCCAGAGCATCAAGGTATGAGTGCAGCTATGAAGGTAGCTTTGCTGGGTCTCAGGGTGCTGCTTGCCATTCTTCCCTGAGAGCACACTCCAGGAGCAGGATGGGATCATTGAGCACCCCTCGGATCTAGGCAGGCTGGGACTCTGGGATCACTGAGAACCCCTTGGATCTAGGCAGGCTGGGACTCTGGGATCACTGAGTACCCCTTGGATCTAGGCAGGCTGGGACTCTGGGATCACTGAGCACCCCTTGGATCTAGGCAGGCTGGGACTCTGGGATCACTGAGCACCCCTTGGATCTAGGCAGGCTGGGACTCTGGGATCACTGAGAACCCCTTGGATCTAGGCAGGCTGGGACTCTGGGATCACTGAGCACCCCTTGGACCTAGGCAGGCTGGGACTCTGGGATCACTGAGCACCCCTTGGATCTAGGTGAGCTGTCCCCTGTCAGAAGTGAGGAGGAAGCTGGGTACACATCACCTGACCTTCATCACCCTCCTCAAGCCAGCAAAGGATGTGTGGAGTGCTGGTAGCAGGTCTAGTCTGAGCTGCTATCAACATATTGAAATTTGGGGGGTAGAAATTAGAGGCAGATGGAGGAACAGAGAAAAGAGAAGAGGGGATTGATGTGGGGGATGAGTAAAAGTCAGAGATGAATATAAGCGCATGAAGAGGAGAGGAAAATGACGGGGGAGGGGGCTGGAGAGATGGCTCAGAGGTTAAGAGCACTGACTGCTCTTCCAGAGGTCCTGAGTTCAATTCCCAGCAACCACATGGTGGCTCACAACCATCTATGATGACATCTGGTACCCTCTTCTGTATACTGTATACATAATAAATAATAAATCTTAAAAAAGAATGTCAATAATTATGTTTAAAAAAGAAAATGACGGGGGAATTATGATGATGATGATGAGGAGGAGGAGGAGTGTGGCAGAGGAGAGGAGGACACATCGTATTTGAGCGATGTGAGGACCAGAAAAGGGCTCTTGAGTGTGGAGAGGTGGCTTGATTGTGTTTCATAGACCAAAAGGGCCAGGCGAGGAAGATGACATCCGAAGAACATTCTAGAAAAGAGGATCAGGCTCCGTAGCTGCTGAGGAGAGAGGAACTTCTGGATAGAACTTCTAGGTCTCTGGGAAGGGGTAGTTTGAAAGCCTAGGTCCCGAGGAAGGCATGGGAGACTGCTCTTATGGCGTAAGGAGGAGACCTGGGGACTTGAATTCCTGAGTTTGGGGGAGGCCTGGCCTACAGGGGTGACCTGGGGGGAGCACATGGCTGGATGTGAAGATCTGGGGGAGAGGGAGCTGAACTCTGCGAGGGATGACTTCTTCTCCAGCAGTCTCCCAGGACCTCCTAACCTGGAGCTGCTGGGTGAGGAGGAGGCCACAGCAAGGCTCATTTCCCTCCCACACAGGGAAACACGAAGGTCGGGGAGAATTCTCAACACCTTCTCCCTCACATCCTGATCATTTGCACCCACACCGTCTTCTCCAGAGTCTTTGTTGTTAGAGTTAAAGGGAATGGTTTTCTTTCCATAGCTTCCTTTATCATCTATCTCTCTGGCTCATCATCCAGGGTAAATGAGGGCATATGGGAAGATTCGTCAGCCCTAGACTTCCTGGGAATGGTTAGGATGCCCTATAAGGCCAGTAGTTCTCAACCTGTGAGTCACGACCCCTCTGAGGTCAAATTGCTGTTCCTACAGGAGTCACATATCACATAAATGTCAGAGATTTATATTATGATTTATAACAGTAGCAAAATTGCAGTTATGAAGAAGCAACTAAAATAATTGTATGGTTGTGGGGGCCAGCCCAACATGAGAAGCTGTGTTTTAAAGCAGTAGGAAGGTTGAGGAGCATGGCACTAAGCTGAAGTAACATTATTTTGGGAATGGTGATTGGGAAAGGTGGATGATTAGGAAGCCTCCTAAATGCTAACGTGGTAGGCTTGGGTTGCCATACCTGGCAAAGCTAACGAGTTTGCCTCTGATTCTGACCTAGGTGTCACAGAGGCTTTTGGGTAGCCAACAGACAGACTTGGCTTTGGAAAGATTTTTGTAGAAAGATCCCAGAGGGAGGCTTGTAGGGGGATCCAGGCGGCTAAAGTCAGCTTTAGACCAGAGCTAAAGAAAAGGAGGGTGGAGAGGAGGCGGGATACACAGGAGTCACCTGAACAAGAACTGGGAAAAGGGCTGCTTGGCTTGGAAACTGAGGCAGGCTGGACGTGAGATGCTAGAGTTTATGTAGGAAAGGGGACCCAGGAAATCATGGAAAGCCAAGTTTGAAATTAGGACATCAGACACAGGCTTGGAGATTGGTAGCTGAACGGAACAGAAAATAAAGGAGGGGTCCATCCCCAGCCCTAGGGCAGAAACAGCATTTAGAGAAAAATGGACGTTCTCAAGAAGTTGCTGATGTACCCCTGGGGCTCAGGGAGTGCACTGTGCCCCAGGGTTCTAGGGAGGTGAGGCCAGAAAACATCCAGAGTAAAACCCTTTGAAGTCTTATGATCTCAAATCCTTTCCAGCATCACATTCTCTCCATCAGTGCACCCATGTGCATTCTTATATGCTAAGATTTTCCAGTACTTAGCATGGACATTGTGTAAGCAGCCTTTCTGTGTTCTCTCCGCACGCCCACAGTGTGAAAATCTGAATTGAGAATGAAGCTCTGGGTTGATCCTGGGACCTTCCCAGGCCCCTCTTCAGGATCACGGACAGTCTTCGTTCCCTTTCCAGGCAGAGGGTCAGCCCCCTCCCGTACCCTTTGCTCTTGGCCATGCACCTCAGTTCCTTTCCCACAGTGGTCAGGTGGCTTTCTGAAGCATAGACTGAATGCTGTCTTTCCTTGCTCAGCCCCCTACTTGGCACAACAGCGCCCTGGGGCAGCATCAGGCAGCCAAGCAGCTGCCAAGGTTGCCTGCTGCCTTGCCCATTCTCCGGCTTGATGCTCCAACCACACCTTGTCCTTCAAGCTATGCTGGCAAGACCCTGTCTAAAAGGGGAGGGGGAGGGAGAGAGGGAGAGGAAATAATATGATAACAGCAGGACATTAAACCATTGTAAGCACGGGACACTGGGCTACCCCACAGGTCATGTGCCATAAAGAGAGTCCTGTCTTCAGCACATCCTGGATCTTCCATCAGTCTGTTAGGAGTGTTCTCATCGGCTCTCAAGACCCCCAGGACCAGCAGGATGTGTTGGCGTCTAATCCTAGCCCTTGAGAGGTGGAGGCAGGAGTATCAGAGTTTTCTCTCTGGCTTCCTTGCTCAGAAAACCAGAAGACAAAGCAAAGCCACCATCCTGCCTGCACTTTCTCAGCCCAGACTACGTCGGCCAATATTTGTATCTGTTTGTTCTGGGGCTCTGAGAGGGCAGATGCCTGGGCTTTTGATCACCATGTGTCCCCAACATTCTAATCCCATTAAGGCCAAGACAGTGGCAAACGCTAACACTGATCCGGGCATGTGAGGACCCAGACTTGGCTGAGAAACCTCAAGGACCACTGGCTTCCACTACTCAGAGGAGACTTGCTGTCTTTGGGGAGTTGGTGCTCCCACTTGGGAGCCCATGGAGAGGGCTCAGCCCCAAGGAGGTCTTCCAGGGGATCATGGGTGTCTCCTAATGTTATGGACTCATACCAGCCTTAGTCACCCCCAGATGGCTAAGTGTGGCAGCATGCTGCTGGGAGAAAGTGTGAGGTCAAGACAGAAATCCCCTGGAGATTGTGATTCAGTGGCCTGGGTTTGGTTCCTGTGAGGGGTGGTGGACAGCAGACACCATGCTCCCTGACTTCAGGAAGTTGGTGGCTTCAGCTGGACAAGGCTGCAGAGTCACTTAACTTTAAATCCTAGAGGATGGTGTCATTTGCTTTTGCACAGGAGTGAGGGGTGGTCTGGAGTATGAAGTTCCAGAAAGATCCACCTGTCTCAGTTACCTCTTGCTGCTTACACACTTCTATAGGCTATCACTGGGTGAGTGTCTTTATTCTAGCCTTGTGTTTACTGGACCTGAATCCACCAGACTGGCCTTAGCCAACTTTTTTGGCTTCTATCTGCTGGCTGCCTTGTCCTGGGGCTTGGCAAAGGTCTGTTCTTCCTGTATAATAGTCAAATCAGCTGTCCTATCTAGCGGGTGGATCCTAGAATTGGAGACCTGGGTCTGCCTGTCTCCCCTCTGTTCGGGGTCAGTTGCTAGCAGTCCACACTGAACTCTTGGGAAGAGAGAGCCTGCTGACATCTTACATCTCGCCTCAGGTCCAGCCCAGCGTAGGTCAGCCTTCTGCCAGGATTGTTGTAACGTCTTCCTCCCGTTACCCTGCTGCCCCCTCAGCCCTCCACACCCGAGATCTGCCACCACGGGAGCTTCCTTGAGATCCAGGAAGACTATTCTCCTCATAGGACAAAATCCTTCAGTGGCCAGGTGTGACGGTGCATGTCTATGATCCCAGTGCCCAGCAGGCTGAGGCAGGAGGATCGTGGATGAGGTCAAGGAGCCTGAGCTGAAATTGAGTTCAAACCTAGCTAGTGTTGTGAGTCTCTGCCTCAAAGAAACAAAAAGAAAACCTCCAGCAGTTCCTCATGCTCCTTAGAAAAAAATCCATGGGGCTGGAGAGATGGCTCAGCGGTTAAGAGCACTCTCTGCTCTTCCAGAGGACCCGGGTTCGATTCCCAGCACCCACATGGCAGCTAACAACTGTCTGTAGTTCCAGTTCCAGGCAAACACCAAGGCAAATAAATAAATAAATAAAGTTTAAAAAAAAAAAAAAGAAAAGAAAAAAATCCACTATCCTCTCCTGCACTTAGAGGGGTTTTACATTATGCCAAGGTTCTTCTCTCCACTCCATTTCATCTCTGGCTTTTCTCATTTCTCCTTTTCTTACAGTGCACCCATTATCATATGCTGTTCCATGTGCACGGGATGCTGTTCCCACCCGTCAGAGTGACCTTCAGGCCTCAGCTGGAGTCCAGTCCCACGTTTCACAGCCCCACATCTCCCACACATCCCTCCTGCTTCACACTCATCCCTGTTTAACATTTGTGTCTATCACAAATGGTGCTAGGGTTGGGTGGGACTTGTACCTGGATCCGCCCCATTGCCCAGCAAACAGTAAAGACCATCAGATTTTGACGGGAAAGTTTAGGCAGAGTGCGTTCTGGCTCCCCCTCAAGGTGGGAATGGGTATTTCCTAGCTGGTGGTCAGCCTGCTCTCCCATTTGTTAGTTCCCATTGACCAACACCTAAGCCCTCACTTTGATCTTAGCCTCTCAAGGGTAACAAAATAACCTCTGGATGCTGCAGAACTGAGGAGCCAGCTCAGACACCATGGTTAATGGTGGGTATTGTCACGGTCTCAAGTACCACCAGGAATAGGCTCTGTCATCTCACCAGAACATTCTTTGCAGCAAACCATTAGAGTTCCAGTTTAGCCTGGGGCTGTCTTTGCCCTGTGCCTCACATCACCTTACCCTAGCTGACAGACTGATACCACATTCTCTCCATGTTTTCACCTCCTGCCATCAGGGAAGCTACTCGCTTAGAGGTTACTATCGTTATTGACCCCATTTCTGAATCTCTAAGGAGGCCTGGCCTTTTCCAGGTCCCATGTACGATACTATAAACTTCCAGGACCATTGTGTGAGGGGTCTGGGTCAATGACACAGTGGGTACCAGCTCAGGACAGACGTGAGGCCAGTGTTCTGACTCACCTTGAATGGAGATCATCCTCTGTTCACATTCAATCAATCTAACAGTGTGGTACCTGCCTCATCTCCTCCCTAACACCGCTCTTTCTGGGGCCTCTGCAGTCTTTACATTAGTAAATCCAATGGACACTTGGGACATAGTTCACCGTTCCCTCTACCTGAAGCCGTTAAAAGGTTTTCTGCCTCTCTTAAATACAGAAACCTCACTGGTTCAAGCTTGGGACCCCTCCCAGTGTCTTTTTGGGGAGGTAAGGGCAGGATTTCATATTGTAGCTACAGTCTGCCTTTGAGTTTGTAATCAACCCTCTTGCCTCAGTTTCTTGGGTGCAAGGTTTAGAGGTGTGAGTCACTGTATCCACAAAGCCCTGGTTTCTATGTCTGGCTCTGACCTTCTATTCCCATTCTCCACTAGCCATCCCTGATCCCCACATCTGCAGAGTCTCACACTGACCATAATCCCAGCTCTGTCCCTGGCCCCTGGTCCTCCGGGGAAGTCTGGAGAGCTGTCTGCTGGCCAGAGTCTGGAGTTTCACTTGGTGTATCCCCTACCTCAAGGTCTTTGAGCTCTATACCCCATCTACTGTTTCCTGAACGGCTCTGTCGTCCATTCCTTCTCTTTTCTCTCAACCCTTCCGTGGTCCAGGTCCTGACCCTCCCTGACCCCTGTATTGCCCCTTCCAGCCCTAGCTTTTCATCCACATTCCTCAAGCAGCACTGGACAGATCTTCCTCAAGTCCAAGCCTAACTGGATCCCTCTCTCCTCATCCCCTGAACAGACTCCTCTATGGCTACCCATCACCATCAGGGCCAGATTCTGAACAACTCACTGTGAAGGTCTTGACCCCTCCCACCTCACCTCTACCATAGCAACCAAATGCCTGGCAAAACTCAACCTTTGTTTATGTTATGCCCTCCACCTGGAAACTTTTTCTTCTCCTCTTTGCCCAGTGACCCCCCTTCTCATATGCTACTTATATTACATCCCTTCTCTTCCAGAGAGCCTTCCCTGAAGTACACTCCAGGCTGAGCCAGGCATCTCTTCCGGGGTACACAATCCCTTGGGCTTCCCTCATTCCTGACTTCTGGAGTATGGCTATCTGAACATGTGTTTCTCACAAGATTGAGGTCAGGGCAGCTTGGGTCATTGAGTTCCCATCACGAGGCACAGCACAGTCTCCAGAACATCTGTTGCCTGAATGGATGGATGTAGATGACTATCTTGTCTCCTCTGCAGAGACCCCGGGCTGAACTACAGGAAGTGTCTTCCCTCAGAGGAGGTACTCTTCAGTCCCCAACCACCCACATTCCACAGACAGAGACAAGGGCAAGGGTACAACCCAAACTTAGAAAAATAGGACTTTCTTTTTGTGCTCCAGTGCCCCGATCCCCTCCCCATCAGAGTTTTAAAAACGGTGAGCAATTTGGTGAGTCTGCAGCCAGATCCCGTCTGCAGTCTGGATCCTGCTGTCTCTGGGGCTAGAGGAACCACAGAGGTAGGCCCTCAGCTAGGGTCCCGCAGGTTCGTGGCTGGGCCCCCAGGGCTCACAGTCCAGTTGGACCACAGTATGGGCCCTGGGTGCAGCAGGCTCAGGAACAGGTGCACTGGGCACTGGGCCGAGGGCTCCGTTGGTCTGGGAGCAAACACTGCTGACAGGCGCTGTGGCCTTGGCCTTGCCGGGTGGCTGGCCACCATGCACCTTGTATCGTAGAAGCAGCACAAAGATGAACACCAGAACTGAAGCCACGATGACACCTCCCAGTGCGATGATCATGGTACCGCCCAGGAAGGGTGCATGGGGCGCCGCGCACGGTCGCAGTGCGGGCTCCGTGGAGAATCGAGCGCAGCCCACTGGCCGCGTGGCTGTCAGTCCAGTGGTGCTGTCCTCGTAGACCGCAAGCACACACAGATCATAGGTGCGGCCTGATGCCAAGTCGGTCAACAGGAAGGAGCGGCTGTCTGCCGGAATCATCCTGGGGGGAGAGCAAGAGGTGGGGTCAGGACTGTAGTTAGCCAATGCCCATGCTCCCCTGCCCTCGCCCAATGCCTTCCTGCAATCCTGCCGCCCCGGTTCCCTTCTAGCCAGTGCCCCAGCTTCTTTGGCTTAACTGCTAATCTGTCCCTCTCCCGCTCGCCACCCAAGTTCCCTGTTTTGCTCCCCTGTGGATCCCATTTCTCTGCAGCCTGAGCTCTTCCTTTCCTCCGTTCTTTTTTAGGAACCTCTAACATCCCCTAAGTCCTCAGCCCTATTAGCACCTTAGCCTCCTGCCCTCAGGCTCTCTCACCCCCTGCCTGCCAGACACATCTCTACTTCACTGTCCTGCTTTAATCCTGTCTGATTTCTACCCCCTCCCTCCCAGACTCTTGCTACATAGCCAAGGCTGGCTCATATCGTGTGTGTAGGTTCTCCCTCAGCCTCCAGAGCACTGGAAATAGAACCATTTTAACACTACACCTGACCAATTACCCTCCCCCCTTCTAGTCTCCCAGATGTCTTTCCACCAGATTCTCTCCCGATTTCTTTCTGGTTCCCATTTAACTCTTTGTTGTTGTGTACCCTTGAGGTACACTATTTCTGGAGTGCTGTAACACCATGTTAGTGTGTGGAGTGGATACAGCAAGCTGCCACTCCATCTCCTGGCTCAAAAGCCATTTAATATGGTGTCCTCGCTAGAGAACACATCAGATGCAAATCTGATGACAGCATCTATGCTTGATCTTAGCTGAAAGGCTGGGAAGCGATTGCTTGTTTGTTTCAAGACAGGGTCTCATGCAACTTAGCTAAATAAAGCTTGACATGTAACCAAGGCTAGCCTTGAACTCCTTACGCTTCTCCCTCCAACTCCAAGTGCGGGGGTGACAGGCAGGCGCCCACACCTGGCTGTCTGAATTCTTCCCAGCTGCTGTTCCCTGTCCAGCTGCTTTACGTCTCCCCGGTGAGCAGCTGAACCCACTTTCCTACCCACTTCTTCCCGTGCACCTCCGTTCCTTATTTCCTCCTCGCTTGCCAATGAATTTCCCCAGCCTCATTGCCTCATTACGATTATCATCATCTCTACAGTGTTCTTCAGTGAGCCCTCAATGGAATCACTATCTGAGATTCCCTTTTCTGCCCTTGGCTTTATTTCTTTCCAGGTCCATCTCTGCATCCTCTTTTATCTTGGTTTCCTGGTTCCTGTTTAGTCTTCCCTTTGTATATGTGGTACCTGTGTGTCATGTGCATGTGAGCATGTGTGTATGCCTGTGCACATGCCTGTGTGCATTCGTGTGTGTGTGTGTGTGTGTGTGTGTGTGTGTGTGCGTGTGTGTGTGTGGTTGTGAGTGCTGAGTCAGCTCCCAAGCTGAACTGAACTCTCAATGTCCTTGCCTCAGCCTCTCAAGGGCTGAGATTAAGGTATGAGCCACACACCCGCTCTCTTTCCCTTTACCCTGCCCAATTCTACTGTTTCTTTTTGTCTTGGGTGCCCTGATGACTGGGCTAGTTTTAGAATCTGTTTTATTCCTTTTTAGGAGAGCAACACAAGGACTCCACAATGACCCATGGCAGGGTGACTGTCTCTAGACTATCCCACTCTCCACCAGGCAAGGTGGCTGACCCTCCATGTAATCTCCCGAATAGCATCAAAAAAAGAAGAGTGGAAAGGTCATGTGTGTAGCTCAAAACTGGGGAGAAGGCAGGAAGGCAGCATCCTTAGCTTACATGGCCAGAAAGGGATGGGGGGAATTGAGATGGCCAGGAGAGGGGAGGGATCCAGGCACTGAATTTGCAAGGTGCTAACCAGCCCTGGGAAGGCTCAGTTCTTATGGCCAGTTTGGGGCTGACTGTACTCTTGCCCCAGCCGGGCACCAAGGGCAGGGAGTCATCCACAGCTGTCCATATCTAATCAGACTCTGCTGAGAGGTTGCCCACCACTTCTGTCCACTTGTGGTCACAACAGATGGACCAAGTGCTATCTGGCTGAGGGACAGCAGCTCTGCTGACTGGCCTTTAGAGTGTGTAAACTTCAGCCTTTGTGTTTGCGCCACGGAACAAAGACAGAAGCCCTTGAAAGGGTATTTCTGCCCACATAGCAAGCTGACTAGGTTTTCCTTGTTCGGTTTTTGAGAAAAGGTCTTGCTATATGATGCTTTTGAACATGCTATCCTATCTTCCTGTCTCAACCTCTCAAGAGCCAGGAAGACAGACGGGAGTGTGCTGACACATCTGACCTAGCTTAGATTTGATTTAGCAAACCAAAAATTAGGATGTTACTGTTACGAGAACTTTGACCCGCAGAGCTCAGAGGGCAAGGACCCAAGGCCTTGTCTCTATTTAACCTCCTACCCCCAATTCTCCACTTAACCTCAGCTCTCCTACCCTTTAGTTAGGATCTGCACATTTCTACCCATTTCTCTCATGGCCTCTCCTCCTCCTCCTCCTCCTCCTCCTCCTCCTCCTCCCCCACTCCTCTGAGACATCTCCGATCAGCTTCAAACTCTGTGTAGACCAGGCCAGCTTTGGATTTGTCTCAATCCTGGCTCAACCTCTGGCTGATCACATTTCCCCCATCGTAGCCTCCCTTGCAAACCCAAACTTCCTGCTAAAATTTGTTTTTAGCCTCCCATTCCTCCCACGGCCGTATTAACTTTTTCTTTTCTCAGTGCGGGGCCTAGACCTTGGGGCCGCATCCTTGCTAAGCCAAGTGCTCTATTGGAGCTACACTCAAACTCCCATTTAGCTATTAACTTTTTATTCTTCCGGCCTGATTTCTTTTTCTCGCTGCCTGATTTTTATCGTTTTCACCTTTTACTGTATTTTCACTGCCTGGTAGCTTTCTACTGCCGCCGCCAGATTTCTCTTTAAATTGTCATTGATTGAGAGTGTTAGCCTGCTGTCTGCTCAACTTTGCCTCAGTTCCCCTCACCACATCTGTCCTGTTCCTCTTGCCTTTTCTGCCCAGTTCTGCTGCCTGACCTTGTTTGCCTTTATTTTCTGATTTCCTTTGCAACCTACAGCATTAGTCATCTGCTGTGGTTCATTATGGGATGTTCCTGGGTTAACACACAACAAACCTCCCCATCCCGCCCCACCCACCCACTGCCAGGCCCCTGCACCTGTAGACAAGGATGTCGTCTGCCGAGCTGTTATATTGGATCTGGTACATGCGGATGCCTGGGACAGGCCGCTGATCCGGCCACTGGACAAGAGCAGCTGTGGCCCCGTGCTCGGTCACTTGGACACCACGGTCAGTAGGGGCCACCGTGTCCGCCACTTTGGCGGAGGCTGAGGCAGCAGAGGGCGGAGTGAGGGCATCAGGATCCCCGTCCCGCGGGGGGTCACAGCTGGTGCTATTGGCTAGCTGGGGAGGTGGCGGGGGACCCACAGTCAGCTCGACAGCCGCAGTGGCCTCTCCAGCGGCATTGGCTGCAATGCAAGTGAAGATACCACCATCTCCTGGCTCAGTGACCAGTAACTCCAGAGTCCCATTAGGGAAGGCACGCGCACGGCTGGAATTGCCCAGCAGCCGCCCCTGGGGTGACACCCAACGCACTCGTGGCTCTGGGTCCCCTACTGCCCGACATCGCAGGGCAGCTGGCCTTCCCGCAGGCACCGCTAGGGGAGGTGAGCGGTGGGTCACCACTGGCGGCTCACACACAAACTCCTCCTCACCCACAGCCCAGAAGTAGCGGCCCCCTAGAGCAGGTGGGGAGGCGCAGGCCTCGAGGTCGTCCTCCCGTGCCAGGCGTCGCAGCCATACCAATTCACAGTTACAATGGAGGGGGTTTCCCCCAAAGGCCAGCACCAGGGCAGAGGCTGGAGAACCCCGAGGCCGGGCAAGCAGTGGTAGACGGGAGAAGAGAGGGTCAGGTGGGATGGTAGTTAGGCGGTTGGAGGTCATGTCTAGCCGTGCCAGCTTGTGCAGGCGGGAAAAGGCTCCAGCAGGCACGGAAGCCAGCAAATTGTGGTCAAGGCCCAATGTGTTGACGTTGCCCAGGCGACCCAAAGCTTCCCAAGGCAGCTGCTCAAGGTTATTATAAGAGAGGTCAAGGTCCTCCAGGGTCTCAGCACAGTCGTCCAGGGCACCAGCTGCCAGGGCTGCCAGCTGGTTGTTGCTCAAGATGAGGTGGCGTAAATTGACTAGGCCACGCAGCTGACCCTCGCCCAGCGAGGTCAGTCTATTGCCGTCTAGGTGCAGGGCGCGCAGGGCACGTAGGTCGGCGAAGGCGCCCACTGCCACATGGCGGATGGTGTTTCTAGACAGACTCAGATGCAGAAGGCCCGTCATATTGGCCAGATCACGGCGACGCACTGCCGCGATGAAGTTGTCTGCCAGGCGTAGCTCCGCTGCACGGCGATCCAGGGAGGGTGGTACGAACAGGAGGCCCGCCCCTGGGCACAACACACTTAGGGGCAGTGATTGGGTCTGGCAGCGGCAGCGGCGGGGACAAGGGCTGGATGTGGTAGACTGGGGCGGAGATGAGGCAGGGGCCAGCGGTAGCAGGCAAAGGAGTAACGGGAGGATGGCCATCGCGGGCAGGGGTGGCCTGGAAAAAAGAAGGTAGGTATTAGGGCGGAGTGGGGCTGGAGTGGAAGCTATCGAGGGGTTGGGATGATTTGAAAGCAGGAGAGATGGTCATAACATGCTGATCAGAGAAAGGAGGGATCAGAGATGGATCACGAAGACACAGAGGGTCAAGCATGAGCAATGATGGTCAGAAAGCTGGTTAGAGATGGGCACAGGTGGGCAGAGACTAGAATAGTTGGGCAAGGGGAAGAGAAGGTAAGCCATAGAGAAGAGATGGGGAGGTGGTTAGGATGGTCAGAAGAGGTCAGGCGTGACCAAAGAGAGGAGAGCAGGTCAGAGGCCATCCATCTAGGGCTGGACAAAGAGACACAAAGAATTCTGACCTGGTCAGAGGCCAGTAAGATAGCCAGAGAGAGAAGAAGAAAGACCAGACATGGCAAAATCAGTAGGGGCCAGGCAAGACAAAGGAACACAGGGAGAGATCACGGAAGGGAGGAAAGGTGGATATGGTCAGAGATGGCCAAATGTGGGTAGACCAAGAGTTAGGGTCGGGGTAGGTCAAAGAGGAGAGAGATACAGAAGATGGACAGATAAAACGGCAGGAGGGAAGGCAGGGTAGCTGAGAGAAAAGTCACAAATGACCAGTGATGGCCACAGACCCAGCCTAGGAGCCAGGGGTGGGCAAAGGCTGAGAAAGCCAGTGGACCACAGAGTTTCAGTGAGAAGCTGTGGGCAGATGTGACTGGAGAAAAAAAGCTGTCTGTGGACAGGTGTGCCAAAGCTGGTCAGAGAGAAAAGGTGAGCAGAAATGGTCGCTGGGAGGAGCGGGGGAGAAAGAGGACCAGAGAGGGCAGATGTTGGCCAGAGGATGCTGGATGGTCAGATGCTGAGAAGCTAGAAGGGTGGAGGTGGCATCAGACATCAGCTCGGCCAAGGAGGCCAGAGAGGGGCAGAGCTGGCCATGTGTCCAGAGAGTGTTGGACATGCCACAGGGCTCCTAGCCCTCACCCACTTCCACCTGTAGCCCAAGCAACCCCACCCCCGACTCCAAGTCCCTTCCCACCACGGATGTCTCTCAAAGGCCTTACCTGAGCTGGAAGCCACCCCAAGGAGCAGAATCCTTAGCCTCCAAGGGGATGAGAGGTCACAACTCCGGAGGGGGCATCTGATGGAACTGTCATGTCTCAGCTCAGATGCACGGTTATGGAGTCTCCACACTTGATTCTCCAAGTCTCATGCCACTAAAATTGGGCCTCTAGGGTCCAGTTTTTTAGAGACCCAAGGCCTGCAGCTGTTTAGGATTAGGCTCTTTCAGTGCCAGCCTTGAGATTTCAACAGCCAGATGGGGAAGTTTAGGGTCTGAGTCCCAAGTCCAGTCCTGGAATCCGATATTGGGATCCTGTTCAGATACCAGGGTGCTGAGTCAAGATTTGGAGGTCTCCAGCCCCAATCTCAGCATTCGGGTCTACAGCAAGGACTTCAGGCCCCTCACAGTTCCAGGTTCAGATCTTGGAATTGAAGGCCTACATCCCAGGGTTTAGTTTCTAAAATAGTGGGGTCCCAGGTATAGGTTTGGGAATTCGTTCCCAAATGTCAAGGTATCAGATAATTCAGAGTTCAGCTCCAAATTTGGGACCTTAGAGGCCAAAACTTGGGGTCCCAGATCCAAATCTTGGGGTCCATGTTCCAAATCATGGGGTTCAGTTTTCAAATCTTGGGGTCCCAGGGATGAATGTCGGGATTCCAGCCCCAGACATTGAGTTCAAGGTCCAGTTCTTAGGGCTCCATGGCAGAATCTCAGGGTGCTGATCTCAAATCAGGGTCCCACGCTCGGGGGTTTCAGAATCTCTGGATCCGATCGCCGGCTGCAAGCGCCCCCGATGTCGGGGTGCTGGCCCAAGGTCTGGGACAGCCCCAATGTGGCTGGATTCGTAGTCTGCGGAGAGAACTGACCCAGAAAGAGGGGGGTCTGCTGCGGCGGGTAGAGGGGCAGCCGGGCAGCTTTAGGGCCGGGGTGGGGCAAGGCCTGGGCGCGGACAGACGGACAGACAGACAGGGCCACGCGGGGACCCGGGGAACCGCAACGCAGGCAGGGGCGCAGGGGGGAGGGGCCGCGATCGGAGACCCCTCCCCCGCCGGGGCCAGGGCGGGGGGGCCGGGCGGGGGCCGGGCGGGCGGGCCGGGTCCGGGAGCTCCCGCGGCCTCCTCGCTGGGAACCCAGGGCCGTGCGCGTGCCCGCACTTAAAGGCGCAGGCCCCGCGCGCGCCCGCGCTTAAAGGCGTAGGCAGTCCCCTCCTCCCTCCCTCCCTCCCCTCAAAGGCGCGCCCCTAACACCACCTACCATGGAGTCGCCCTGAAGCAGCTGGGAATAAGAATATCCCTGAATAAAGATAGACCAGAGAGAGATACTGAGGCAAAGAGACAGAGCTTGAACAGAGACTGAAAATATGGATAGGTTTAGACTGAGAACCTGGAGTAGAATGGGGAACAGAGAAATATATTGAAGGAGAGAGGTGGACACAGTGAGAGACTTAGAAACAGACAAGAAGCAAGGACAAGTCAGAGACATGCTATCCATCCATCCATCCATCCATCCTCTCTTTCTCTCTACCCACCCCACCCCCATGTGCAGCACCTGAGCAACTCAGCGTTCAGTACCCATTTATATCCTTGAACATAGCCCCCCTCCTTAGATGCCCACACGGCTGCCTCCCCGGCCGTCTATTTCAGCACCACCTTCACAGGAAGCTTTCTTATCCGGGTTCTGTCCAGTAACAGGTTTGTTCTTTTAGGCAAGAGGGGATCATTTCACAGGTTGGAAGGAGGGAAGTTGACCTCAAGAGCTTCCTGGGATTAAGGACAGATAGAACTCAAGACACACTGACCAGAGGTCCTAAAGAGGAGAAGGGGAGAAGATAGGAAATGGGTCAGAGTCAGCTGGACAGGTGACCCCAAGAAATGTGTCTGTTGTCCTCTCTTGTCTCTGTACACTCCCAGAGAGACCCTGGTCAGATTTGTGTCAACACATCTTGAAAGAAGAGGTGTGGGGGGAACAGGGGAGGTGGTGGGGGGTGCTCTCACACTCTTCTGGACGTTGGTATTTAAGGAGAGGAGGAGGGATGTGGGTGGTGGCCCACAACCTAGACTGGGAGCTTGGCTGTAAGTGTGGTCTGCCAGAAGCCCTGTTGCAAAAGAGGCACACACAATGAGGGTGACCCGAGGTGGGCATGGAGCTAAGAAGCCATCTGAACAGAGAAACAGAATGACCTTGGAGGTGGCATGTGGATGTCAATCCACCCTGGCATTTCCCAGCTCTGTTGAGGGTTTCAGAATATACTTTTGGATCCTTCCACTTATGTCTATTAAAAAAAATTGCAGCTAAAATTAACTCAGCCCTGGGGCCCGCCTTTCCAGATCATTAGCAAAGTTCATCAGCTCTCCTGGGCCAGCAGTGGATACCGGACATTCGAAAGCCCAGGACGAGGCCACAGAAGTGTGAGAAACACTGCTGTGATGTGGGGGCTGCAGAAGATACAAAGGCTGTCCCGAGAATAGGAGAATCCCTTGGTGCTGGCAGATTTGGGGGTTGATAACAGGAAATTGAAGCAGGGAAAAGGGAAGAGTTCAGGTGGGCAGAGAAACAGCATAGAAGTGCTGTGGTGGGCACAGCTTACTTTGTAACCTGGGGCTCAGCTCCAATGAAGAACTTTCTGGAACCTTCAGAACCTGTCAGGATGGCAGAGCTAGTGTGGCTCATCCAAGGACCACATTGGGAGGCTCACCGGAATAAAAGACATCTGCAATATGCACAGAACTGTCCACCACCCACAGGGAGGTAGAGGCAGGGATGCTGCCATTACATCGGCAGTAGCTGTGACCGTCTGACCACTGTTGCACTAGTTAACACTTGCAATGGGCAATTTTGACTGTGAGTCTTATTGGATTTAGACACGCTCATGAGAGGCTGGAGAGATGCTCAGTGGTTAAAAGTGCTTGCTGCTTTTGTGGGACTGTGATTGG
Source organism: Sigmodon hispidus (assembly GCA_004025045.1). NCBI lineage: Eukaryota > Metazoa > Chordata > Mammalia > Rodentia > Cricetidae > Sigmodon > Sigmodon hispidus. The sequence goes on along the minus strand of PVIH01011135.1, from coordinate 9,411 downwards.
GTTCCCAGCACCCACAAGGTGGTTTGCAACTCTAGTCCCAGGCCCTGGATGTCCTCTTCTGCCCCCTACAGGCACCAGGCATGCACACGGTGCACATACATACACGAAAGTAAAAAGACTCATGTAAAAATTTAAAAGGGGTGGAGTTGAAGAGAAGGCTCAGCAGTGAAAGGCATTGGCTGCTCTTCCAAAGGACCAGAGTTTGAATCCCAGCACTCACGCGGCAGCTCACAGCCCTCTATAACCACAGTCCCAAGGGATCTGATGCCTTCATCCAGTCTCTGCAGACACCACATGCACATGGTGCACAGATAAATATATACATACAGGCAAAACACCTGTACACTTAAAAATAAAGGATATATATTTGTAAAATAAAAATAAATTGATTTTACATGAAAAAATTCTAAGAGCCAGGTGCAGGGGCACAGACCTGCAGTCCCAAGGCAGGCAGGAAGACCACTGATTTAAAGCCTGAACTTCATAAATCCTGTCTCAAAAAAAAAAAGTCAGGTGGTGGTGGCAGTGGCACACACCTTTAGTCCCAGCACTTGGATTCCAGGAGGATCTGTGTTCAAGGCCAGCCTGGTCTACTTGTCAAAGGTAGAGGACAGAAATGGAGGAGGAGGAAGCAGAGGATAAAAAAATAAGATAAAGAATTGTAGCTAGCTATGGTGGCTCACATCTCTACTTCCAGAACTTGAGAGTATGAGGACCGAGGACTGGTCAAAGTTCAAAGCCAGCCAGAGCAACATAGTAACTCCCAGAACACCCTGAACATCCTGTCTTAAAAGGAGCCACTAAGAGATTAGGTTAGTGTGCTGATGATCAGCTTAATGAGCGGTCCAATTCACTAATGGATTCCAAATCTGCGTAGATGATGAGGAAGTGGTGGAGCTGTGAGGTGAGGCCGCCTGGAGGAAGTGGGTCACCGGGAGCCTGCCATGGGGGCTGTATCTTGCCTTCTTCCTTCTTGGTATAGCTCTGAAGTCTCCTGTCTTCCGTAATTGTGAGCTCTCTCTCTCTCCTTTCTGTCGGTTTTCCTTTCACTGGATGGTACTGATGAAACACATGAGGCCAAAATCTGGAGCTCTTTATGACCATGAGCCGAATTAAGACTTTCCTCTGAGTGTATTTCATTGTAAAGGATTTATTCATTTTAATTTCATGTATGTGAGTCTGCTCAGTGTGCATGCGTGTGTACATGGCGCTTGTTTGCTTTAGATCCCCTGGAACTAGAGTTGCAGATGGTTGTAAGCCATCACTGAGAGCAGAATTCAGATCCTTTGCAAGAGCAGTGAGTGCCTGGAATAGCTAAGCCATCTCTGTTCAATGTTGATTTATTTGTTTGTGTGTGCGTGTACATTCACAAGCACATATGAATTTGCAAGCACTATGCATGTGTGTGACCCGTAGAGGCCAGAAAAGGGTGTTGAATCCCCTGGAGCTGGAGTTTTAGTAACTGCCTCACCATTAGGAACACCAAGTGGTTGAGTGGACAACTGGAAGGTAGGGAAGCTACAAAAGGGCACCTGAGTTGGCCAAGTAGGTCATTGGAGCCTGTTATTGTAGGCTGTATCTTGCCATCTTCCTTCCAGCTCTGAAGTGCTGAGCCATCTCAGCTGGCCATGATATTTCTGCTCTTAAGCTGCCTTTTTTCAGGGGTTGGGTCACTAGAGAGAAAGCTAACACAACATTGCAAGAAAAGCAGTCACCTGGACAGCCCAGGTCCTGTCTTTCAATGAACTAATACTCCTAAAGTGAGAAGCCCGGAGCGCTCAGAGCTGGGATGAGAGAAACCTGGTTTAGAAAGGGCTGAGCCTGTAATGAGGAAGCCAACCCAGGTCATGATGGACAGGGCTATGATATGGAAAGCAAGGACAAAATAATGAGGCCTGTGTGACAAAGCACAGGCCAGAATGGTCTAGACTGTGACTAGGGAAGCAGAGGTGGATGGGGTCCCATGAAGGGAGTCCAGGACCTTTTAAGGAGCCCAAACCTGGGGGCGGTCCTGGAATCAGGGATCAGTATGCTGAGATCTAGAGAAGTCCAAGTGAGCAGACATGCCGTACGTGTGCGCGAGCATCCATCCATGCCATCGCAGCCTGGAGGTCCCCGAGAGTCTGCATCCTACCACGTGGGTCTGCACGCGCTGTAACCCCTCATTAGCTTCTGTAAGGGGATCCTGGTGGGATGGCTGTTTGGGGGACTCTGCTTAATTGCTGCATTTGCTTAATTGCAACATCTGGAGAAGAGGACAGAATCGGCGAGATTGCAGAAAGAATGAGAGAATGAGGTTAAGCTGCAGAGCACTGAGGAGGCCTTGGGGGGAAGGAGACTGTTCAGATCCAAGCACAGTCCGATGCACACAGAAACTGCCCCAGTGTGCACAAGCATGCCCGGGGCACATACCACGATGCACACCTGTACAATGTGTACTATAAAAGCTGTTGGAACACACATGCGCTGGCAGATACATATTCAGATATGGGGATACACATAGATGCACATTTAGACATGAACCCCTGAAACACACAGCCATGCATAGAGTCCCTGAGAGGTCGTGTATGTAGGAACAACACTCCAAATGAAGATTCTTCCCCACCCATCCCCCACCCACTCTACAAGAAACATTAAACATCCATAGAGGTAAGGATGGTAGCACACTCTGGTAATTCCAGAATTTGGGAGAAAGAGGCAGGAAGGTCCAGAGTTCAAGGTCAACCTGGCTTGGACACTAAGTTCAAAGCCAGTCTGGATGCAGGAGACACTGCCTCAAAAAATAAAACAAGGGGCTAGAGACATAGCTCACTGGTAGGTAGAGCCCTTGCCTAGCATGCCTGAAGTCCTATGGTTCCACCTCTAGTACGGCGTATAACTGGATGTGGTGGTGAGGATCTTGATCTCAGCACTTGGGAGATAGAGTCGGGAAGATCAGGTTCAAATTCCTCTACTAAGCAACTAATTCAAGAGCAGTCCAAGTTACCTGAGACCTTGTTTTAAAAGACAAAAAGAGGGTCAGAAATGTAGTGCAGTGGTTAAAAATGCCGGCTGCTCTTCAGTGCCCACAGTGAGTGCCTTACAGACACCTGTAATGGTAACTGGAAGAGAGCTGATGACCCGCTTCTGGCCTCCTCAGGCACTGAATCCATGTAGTGCACACACACACACACACACACACACACACACACACACAGTAACAACAAATCTCAGCAGCAACAATAACAGATATTAAGTATACACAAGGATGAGTATACATACATATGTTCATTCACACATAAGCATATACATGCATACATGTACATATGTAATAAGAGAGTGATGTCAGCCAATGTGCCCCCCCCCAAAAAAAAAAACCACACACAAAAAGGATGCTATTCTTATAAGGGGATTTTGGCTCCTTCTGAGTCAGCCTTTTCAGGGAGAAGAGGATGTAGCCATTATATCCTCCTATCACAAGACTAGCACCTACCCACCCAAGACTAGTACCTACCCACCCAAGACTAGCACCTACCCACCCAAGACTAGCACCTACCCACCCAAGACTAGTACTTATCCACCCAAGACTAGCACCTATCCACCCAAGACTAGCACCTACCCACCCAAGACTAGCACCTACCCACCCAAGACTAGCACCTACCCACCCAAGACTAGTACTTACCCACCCAAGACCAGCTTTGTAATTAGCAGGTGAATCTGGAATGAGGGCTAGAGATTCATTTAAAAGGATAGACCTGAAGATACTTCTTCACAGTGAGATCAAATACAGAGGAAGAAGGTGGGCTTTCCTCACCTCAATATTAACCACTCTGAATTAGGCAGAAGGGTTCCAGGCAAGGGTGCCATCTCCTTCAGGGAAGCAACAACCTGGAACTTGAGGTTCCTCTTCACAAGCATGGAAGTCATTGGGTTCTGGCTGGTAACAGGGTGGAGCTGTCTACGAGCATGTGGAGCAGGGAAATATCCAGTCTCCTTTTAACTAGCAAGCACACACTCCCTGATAGAGACCTATTGCATGAAAAGCTGAATGTCACAATGGGGATCTGAGGCTCATTTCACACATTGACTGTTACTCAAGCTTCAGAGATAACCAGAGGCCAAAATGGGAAGAGTCAGTGTATTAGTATAGTGTTAGCTGCTGTAACAAACATTTTCCTGGATTTCAGTGACTTCATACAATATTGTGTTTCTTTCATTATTTTTTAACTTTATTGTGTGTGAGCACATGTGGGGGTGGGGCACACATACTATGGTGCCTGTGCAGAGGTCAGAACAACTTGGTGATATTGCTTCTTTCATTGTACTTTTTTTTTTAAACTTTATTTATTTATTATTTATTTATTTATTTGCCTTGGTGTTTGCCTGGAACTGGAACTACAGACAGTTGTTAGCTGCCATGTGGGTGCTGGGAATCGAACCTGGGTCCTCTGGAAGAGCAGATGGTGCTCTTAACCGCTGAGCCATCTCTCCAGTCCCCCTTTTTTTTTTTTAATTTGGAGTCTCATTATGTAGCTCTGGCTGCTCTGGAATTTGCTCTGCAGCTCAAACTGGCCTGGAACTCACAGAGATTCAGCTGCTTCTGCCTCCCAAGTACTGGAATTAAAAACAAACAAACACAAACAAAAAACCATGCACCAGCATGCCCAGAAAAATTTCACTTTTCTTTTGGTGGTATTTGGTGGAGATGAAACCCAGGGCCTTGCCTAAGCTAGGCATTCACTTTAGTGAATCCTTGGCTGTTCTTTCTGCCACTGTGCAGGTCCCAGGGTCTTAACTCAGGTCACCAGGATTACTCGGCCTGCAGAGCAATGCTTTGTTTTTTACAGGTGATCTGAGTGTCCTCCATTTGGTGACTCACACACCAGACTCATTCATACTGTCACCTCATTATTTCCTGTGGCTGACAGTTATTGCTCTCCCACCTGGTAAATACAAGAGGAGAGGATAGAGATTTTCCATTTTCTTCACATTGTCCAGGAGGGATCTACTGTTCACCTGCCCATGTTTTATTGTAGAGGACTGTGCCCACAGCTCTCTGAGATACAAAGGGATTTGAGACTGTTCCCAGCTTCCAAAATGACACAGAGAGTGAGCTATCACTAACCATCCCCAGACCCCAGGTTCCTGTATTTTAGGATTTTGTGTCTATTCAGTATGGTGTGCATATACCCAGTTATCTGGTAGCAGGTTTCTATGGATGCATGTGGAACTCAGAACACGGCAGAAGGCAGCAGCAGATAGCAGGAGATTCTTAACGCTGTTTCTATGTAGAAAAGAGCTTTATTGTCAGATGAATATGGTTATGATTAACAGAGAGATTATGATTGTAACAGAAGAGGAAGCAAGAAGAAAGAGAAGAGAGAGAAGCGTGAAATGGGGGAGCTCCCAAGAGAAGACAAAGGGAGAGAGAGGGAGATGCACGTGGGAACCTTGCTTTAAATGGGGCTTGACCTCAGAGGGCATGGCTCAGTGGCCAGCTCTAAACTCTAACACCCGTGGGCTGGGGCTCTCCCTTCCTATGTGCCATATCAAGTTCCCCTCCAGGGAGAAGTCTCCGCTTCCACCCTAACCATCTACCTGCCTTTGGAGTCCGTGATCACAGAGTGAACTAGACTTTGTAGGTATGTTAGTTACCTATGTACCATGACGAAATTCCTGACAGAAAGAACCTGAGGAGAGAATTACTTACTTTAGCTCCAGGTTTGAGGTCCAGTTCACCATGACAGAGAAGACACCACAGAGCAGAACAGGTCACGTAGAAGGTGGCCAGGAAGCAGGGGATAACAGGACTCTGGCTTCTTATTCCCTGTGAGCTCCCAGGCTGTGGGATGATGCTCCTAATTCAGATCAGTTACTTCTTTCTGGAAACATTCTCACAAACACACTCAGAAGCACGGTTCATCAATCTTCTAGGGGCTTCAAACCCAGTCTACTCGATAATGACGATTAACCACTCATGCCTTTAGGGCAATGCTAATTCCCAACTCAGAGATTCATAAGCTAAAAGCCATCTTAAGTCAACTCATGTTAAGGACAACCTCAAGATACTTTAAAGAGAGTCTGGGGGAGGTTAAAGTACTTACTGTGCAAACCCGAGGACCCGTGTTTGGATCTCTACTGCACATGTGAAAGCCAGGCCTATCATTCCGGTTCTGGCAGGGCAGATACAGAAGAACCCTGGGAGCCCCGTCCCCCACCCCACAAATTTATTTTTATTTATTTAGTTGTTTGTTTGTTTATTGACACAGGGCTTCTCTGTGTAATAGTCCTGCTTGTCCTGGAACTCACTCTGTACACCAGGCTAGCCTCAAACCGAGAGATCTGCCTGCTTCTGTCTCTGGAGTGCTAGGATTAAAGGCATGGGCCATTACTGCCAGTCCACAATTTTATTTTTAAAGAGATAACTTACAAGGGTAGTAAGATATTCATAGTCAAAAGGACACAGACTTTGAAGCCTGACAGTATGGGTTCAAATTGCATCGCTGTCATGGACCAGTTGAATGACTCTGGCCTCTTCTCTAGGCCTCAATTTCACTCCTGTAAAAGGGTCTGATAATAGCGCAAATGGCCGTTGAGAGGATTAAATTAGCTAATACGTGTAAAGCTCTGAAGCAGTTCTTTGCCACATGAAAAGTGCTTATTCTGTAATAACCAACCAGGCAGCCAACAGTTGCTGTCCTGGTTTCCTTTAATCCTCATACCGGGCTCTCCTCCAATTTCATTACTACAACCCCTTCTTGGCTCAGGTTTCACAGCCTCATCCTCTGGACCGGTTTCCCAGGGGTTCCAGGGTGACACTCAGCATTCCCAACACTGCCTCCACCCACCACTGCTCTCCGCTGGATTTCAGACTCCGTCTTTATCTGCTAGTTGCCACCTGGAGGCAGCAACGCACCGCCGGGCTCCCGTGAGCGCGGTGCGCTGTGGGACGCGTAGTCTTGCTTGTGAGTAAAGCGTCCGCTCCGCCGTAGAAACAGAACTACATTTCCCAGAAGGCATCGCGACACCCTCTGCCTCACCTTGCTCTGCCTTTGCCCATTCTGTGGTTGCCTCCCTAACTGCAGGAAGATGAGGTGTAGGATGAGTAGACTGAGCACCTTGTGGGAGAGGGTGGTGCTGTGCCGGTGGCCTGCTGATCCCATTGGCCCTTAGCTCTAGCATTAGGGACCTGAGTTCTGGCTGAGAAGCTGCGGATTAGCTTGGAGAGGCTAAGGCATCCCTTACTGGAACAACTGATGGACTCCAACACCCCATAGCCAGCTTACCCTTCACCTCTCTGGCGTCCAAACTGCCCTCTGTTAGTTCTGGAACGTGTTCATGGCTCTCAGATTTTCAAAAAACAACCCCCCTACAAAATCCCACCCCCCCTTTTTCTTTCCAAGTGTGCCTCCCCACTTAAAAACCCTATTATGGTAATGTTTAGCTCTACACAAAAATAGAATTATGTAACGATCCTCCAAGTACCCATCTCCCAGCTTCAATTATTATCAACATATGGCCAATCTTGTTTTATTTATTCTGCCTCCCCCACCCAATTAGGTTAAAGCAAATCCCAGACAGCCTATAATTTCATCTATAAATACGTATCTCTAAAATATCAAGTTCTTAAAAAAAAAAAAAAAAAACAACCAGCACATCTAAAACTAACAAATTTCCCTTCGTCGTATGAAATATCAAAATTATCTCTAAATTTCTCTGATTGTCTTATAAACTATCGATTCTCGGTTTGTTCTAGAGTCTGTACATCATATTTATTCTAGAACAATGTCCCCCTCCCCCTCATTCACCTAAGTCTGGTTTGTTTCCATTGGTTACATTTCTTAGTTTCCTGGTTTTTCCTCTTGTGTGTGAATGTTCACGTGTTTGTGGGCACATATGTGTGTGCATGTGGAAGCCCGAGGTTGATTTGGGTCTTGACTTCATGCCCCTCGGCGGGCAGAGGCTTCAACCAGCCTCCAGGGTGTGTTGGCTCCTTTTTCTTCCCTTGTATCTATCCTGGCTCACATACAGATGACTAATGACTGATTAGTCTTTGCTCTGGAATATTTTTTACACTGTGTGAATATATGTCACTGTGATTGGTTTAATAAAGAAGCTGACTGGCCAATAGCTGGCCAGGAGAGACAGACTAGGAGGATGGTGTGAGGACGAAGGGTGGAGTCGGGAGTCACCCCCCAGACACAGAACAAGTTAGACACACAGAATGCAATAGAAGTGAAAGCTGTGTGGCAGAATGTGGATTAATAGAAATAGGTTAATTTAAGTTGTAAGAGCTAGTTAGTAATAAGCCTGAGCTATTGGCCAAGTGTTTCACAAATCCTAATTGGTCTTTTAATAACAATCCCGAGCCAAGTACTGGGGAAAAGCTGAAAGATCAGAGAGACAGAGGAACAAACCACAACCCCTTCTCACCATTACTGAATCCTCAGACTGAAAGAGGAAAATCCTGTCTCCACAGATCCTCAGACTGAGTAGGGGAAGTGAAGAAAACAGAGAAAACTGGAAAGGAAGGGGCGAACTCCTGTCTCTTCCTGCTTTATATTCCTTTCTCTGCCTGGTCATATCATTTCCTGTCTCTACCTCAAAGTTCTGGGATTAAAGTGTGTGTCACCACTGCCTGACTCTGTTGGGCCTTGAACTCACAGAGATCCAGTCCATCCCCTGCCTCCATGTGCCACCACTGCCCGACCTCTATGACTAACTCTGGCTGGCCTTGTCCTCTGATCTTCAGGCAAGCTTTATTTGATACACAATATGTCACCACAGACAAGCAATTACAATTAATATTAAGACTCTGAGTGGTTATTTGAGAGAGGCTGCAAGACAAGAAAACCCTGACAAGTCCTCATTAAGATGTACTGCTGGGGGCTGGAGAGATGGCTCAGAGGTTAAGAGCACTGACTGCTCTTTCAGAGGACCCGGGTTCGATTCCCAGCAACCACATGGTGGCTCACAGCCATCTATGATGACATCTGGTATCCTTTTCTGTATACTGTATACATAATAAATAAATCTTATAAAAAATATGAATCTTAAAGAAAGGATGTACTGCTGGAACAAAATATACCCAGGATCATAAAGACTTAACATAAAAATGGAATGCAAATGTCTTAATCACATGGATAACACATTGAACTGATTAGCATCTCGATATGTTAATGATAAAATATTAGTAACAGGACTTGTGTAGCCCAGGCTGGCTTTAGATTCCTTATGCAGCCAAAGATAACCTTGAACTCCTAATGCTCCTGCCTCTGTCTCCCAAGTGCTGCAGTTATAGGCACAAGGCTCCCTGAGTGCCTTGACTTGTGAATGACTAAGTAATAAAATACAAGTGAAATAGCTAATTTAAACTCATTCCATCTGTTTCTCTTAAGATTAAAAAGTGTGTGTGTGTGTGTGTGTGTGTGT
>PVIH01011134.1:25360-71044 GCA_004025045.1 Sigmodon hispidus | reverse complement strand
ACAAAATCCAACACTCCTTTATGATTAAAGCCCTGGAGAAATCAGGAATACAGGGAGAATACCTAAATATAATTAAGGCGATTTACAAGAAGCCGACAGCCAGTATCAAACTTAATGGAGAAAAACTCAAAGAAATCCCACTAAAGTCAGGAACTAGACAAGGATGTCCTCTCTCCCCTTATCTATTCAATATAGTTCTGGAAGTTTTAGCTAAAGCAATAAGAGAAGGAAAGAGATTAAGGGGATACAAATTGGAAAAGAAGAAGTGAAGCTATCTCTATTTGCAGATGATATGATTGTATACATAAGTGACCCACAAAATTCTTCCAAGGAACTGCTACAGCTGATAAACACCTTTAGCCATGTAGCAGGATACAAGATAAACTCAAAGAAATCAGTAGCCCTTCTATACACTAAGGATAGAAGAGCTGAAAAAGAAATAAAGGAAACATTACCCTTCATATTAGCTGCAAATAGTATTAAATACCTTGGAGTAACTATAACCAAAGAAGTAACAGACCTATTTGACAAAAATTTTAAATCACTGAAGAAAGAAATTGAAGAGGATATCAGAAAATGGAAAGCTCTCCCATGTTCCTGGATAGGTAGGATCAACATAGTAAAAATGGCAATTCTACACAAAGCAATCTACAGATTCAATGCACTGCCCATCAAAATCCCAACACAATATTTTTTTGGATCTTGAACGAACAATACTCAAATTCATTTGGAATAACAGGAAAGCCAGGATTGCCAAAACAATTTTGATCAACAAAAGATCCTCAGGAGGCATCATCATCTCTGACTTCAAGTTGTACTATAGAGCTACAGTAGTAAAAACAGCCTGGTACTGGCACAAAAACAGACTTGTGAGTCAACGGAATAGAATTGAGGATCCAGACATTAGCCCAAAAACCTATGAACACCTGATCTTTGACAAAGAGGCCCAAAATATTCAATGGAAAAAAATAGTATATTTAACAAATGGTGTTGGCATAGCTGGATGGTAGTGTGTAGAAAAATGTAAATAGATCCAAGCCTGTCACCCTTCACAAAACTCAAATCAAAGTGGATCAAAGACTTCACCATAAACCCAGTTTAAACGTGATAAAAAAGAATGTGGGAAATACCCTTCTATGAATTGGCACAGGCGATTACTTCCTAACTATAACACCAGTGGCACAGACCCTAAAATCAACAAGCAATAAATGTGATCTCCTGAAGCTGAGAAACTTCTGTAAAGCCAAGGACACTGTCAATAGGACAAAACGACAACATACAGAATGGGAAAAGATTTTCACCTACCCTACAATGATAGAGAACTGATATTTAAGATATATAAAGAACTCAGGAATCTAGAACCCCAAACCTTGAATAACCCATATTTAAGATATATTAAGAACTCAGGAATCTAGAACCCCAAACCTTGAATAACCCAATCAAAAAATGGGATTCAGATCTAAAAAGGAAATTCTCAGCAGAAGAATTACGAATGGCTTAAGGGCTTCTGAAAAAGTGCTCATCATCTTTAGCCATCAGAGAAATGCACATCAAAACAACTTTAAGATACCACCTAACACCTGTTAGATTGGCGAAGATAAAAGACACAGATAACAGTCTATGCTGGAGAGGATGTGGAGCAAGGGGAATACTCCTCCATTGTTGCTGGGATTGTAAGCTTGTTCAGCCACTTTGGAATGCAGTATGGCATTTTCTCAGAAAATTAAGAATCAATCTCCCCAAGGACCGAGCAATACTACTTCTACATGTATAACCTAAAGATGCACAGTCGCACTCCAAAGGCATTAGCTCAACTATGTTCATAGCAGCGTTATTTGTAATAGCAAGAACCTGGAAACAACCTAGATGCCCCTCAACTGAAGAATGGATTAACAAGCTGTGGTACATCTACACAATGGAGTACTACTCAGCAGTAAGAATAAATGATATCCTAAAATTTGTAGGCAAATGAATGGATTTGGAGAATATCCTCCTGAGCGAGGTATCACAAAACCAGAAAGATAAGCAGGGTATGTACTCACTGCTTAGTGGACTCTAAACAAACAAACAAAGAAAGAAACAAAGAAACAAGAAACAAGCAAAGAATGCCCATGCTGCAAACCACAACCACTGAACAGCTTGGGATCAGAAACACCTTGGACCACTCCCCCTAGAGGAACACCTGACTCAGTCTTGAGGTTGGCAGGAAAAAACTGGAACTGCCAAGAGTGGAGGCTGAACTAAGCAATATTGGGAGAGTGGGACCTTGGGAATGCCTGCTGCTTGCCCAGGGTGGGAGGGGATGGTGTTTTGTGGAGAAGAGAGAATGTCCTGATATGGTGGGAGTGGGAAGGGACCTTGAATAAGGACATACAAGGATAGAAAATGTGACTTCTTTGTTCATAATAATAAAATAAAAATAAAAAAGAAAAAGAAACAAAAGGTCTTTACTCATCTTCAGAAAAAAACTAGAATTCAATGCATAGATGAGTTGGGGACTTGATTTTCAGTCTGTTGTTTAACAAATTAAGATCTTTGTAATCCCTGCTATATAATTGCAAGTGCTTTTGTTTTATAATCCTATTTTTTCTACCTATATCAAATGCATGACCACAACAAAATCTTAGATAACAAGATAATAAGAAGAAACATTAACTTATGTTATTCTTGAATTGTTGGGGAAACAGGTGAAAACAGTTGAGCCTATAGGACTAAAGATTGAGGACATTACTTTTGTTTTTTACTTTGGTATATTTACCTGTGGAAAAACTAATTTTCTATAGGGTCACTTATTTTAGAAGTTTTTCAAATAATACAGGTCTTTAAAAACTTGCATTATTTAAAAATCAACAATCCAATAAAAGCCCTCAAGTTCTGCTGTTATTTTATTCCTGGTTTGCTAATTGAATATACTATGGTGAGGAGCACTTGAGCTTACACAACAGTTTGAACATGCTATTGTATCCACTTAGGAATCCTCATTGTATCATTCTTTCCGGTTATCAACAAGCTAAGGTACTGAAGGTGTGAGCCATGATTCCTGTGGAACCAGCAGACGTCTGCCTAACTCTATCATGCATAATTTTCATACTTTTAATCCAATTCTGATTATATTATTTATGAATCCATCTCTCTTCATTTTTAAGACATAGTAGGATCAATGTGTTTTACATTTACTCTTTTATAATTACAATTTTGAGACAGGATTTCTCTGTGTAACTCCGGCTGTCCTGGAAATTGTTCTGTAGACCAGGCTGGCCTCTAACTCAGAGATCTGTCTGTCTCTGCCTCCCAAGTGCTATGATTAAATGTGTGCCCCAGAACTGCCCAGCTCTAATTACCTTTCATTTCTCATTTGGTCCTCATTCATCTCTCTTGCTGTTCATCTCACTTCTAAGATTATTTAGATATTTCTAAAAGGTGAAGAGAAGAAAAAACACAGCCAAGTGGCTATTTCATGTCTGGACAGACTATGTTCCCTAACCTTAGCAACTTAGGTTGCAAGATGCTGTTACTCACCAAAAAGTGAATGGCTGAGGTATATCATTCTGCAGACTTAATTATACCTGACATAAAAAAGGTAATATAGACACTGTAAGGAAAATGCCTATTTATACCACATTAATAAGATTGCTGTAGCTCCTAGTAACCAGTAGTTGCCTGAATCTTGTGTTTTATAAAACAAGATCATTTCTGAATTCATTCCTGGTTGTCATCTTTATAATGGTCTACATTTAAGACATGTAGAAGACACCAGCTAGGGTCATTACACATCTGCTTGCTTTGTTATATGAAGAGTGGAAGAAAGGGGACTGTCTGCTCGTGTGTAAAAAAATATAGTTGAATTGGGATAGCTATTTAGAAACATGTTAGCAAAGAAAGATCTGATATTAAAGTTAAAATACTTTGTCTTATGAATCATTGGGAGAAATTTTCTTTATACCAAAGATTATAGCTGGATGTTGTGGTCCTTGCCTCTGATCTCAGTTATTGGGAATTGAAGACAGGAAGGTCAGGGGTTTGGTATCAGTTGGCTACATGTGAAGGGTGAGGCCAACATGGGCTACATGAGACCCTGTCTCCAAAAATCAAAACATAATTCATTCAAATTAAAAGGTGATTATGTCACATTTTCCCAACATGAAATAGATTGTGTCAGTGACTAACAGTCCTTACTTCTGGGTGGAGAGTTGTCTCCTATGGGTGGCAATGTTAGACTCGGTGGCTGAGTGTTCTTTCCTGGATTCTGTTGCTGCATGTTCTAAGAAATAGAGATTTACTGTTTCTCATTTGGTTCCTGCCAGCTGCACAGATCTGATGATGTGAAGGAAAGGTAATGGAGAAGTTCAATGACAGCTTCAAGTATGGTTTCATTTTAGTGGGTTTCTCTGACCGCCCTCATTTGGAGATGGTGCTCTTCATAGTAAATTTTACTCTGTATTTGGTGTCTGTGCTGGGGAACAAAACCATAATTCTCGTGTGTATATTGGACCCCCGGCTTCACACCCCAATGTACTTCTTTCTGGCAAATCTTTCATTTCTGGATCTCTGCTTTAGTACCAGCTGCATCCCACAGATGCTGGTAAACCTCTGGGGCCAGACAAGACCATCAGTTATGCTGGTTGTGTGGTCCAACTTTTCTCCTTCCTGTTGGTTGGAGGTATAGAGTGCATACTTCTAGCTGTCATGGTGTTTGACCGCTATGCTGCTGTTTGCAAACCTTTACATTACATGGTCATTATGCACCCACAGCTGTGTGTAAGGCTGGTGGCTCTGGCCTGGGGGAGTGGGCTCATCAACGCTATCGTCATGTCATCACTAACAATGACTCTGTCCAGATGTGGCTGCCGCAGAGTTAATCATTTCCTTTGTGAAATGCCAGCACTGATCAAGATGGCCTGTGTGGATGCTCGTGCAGTGGAAAGCTGGCTTTCACCTTTGCCATCCTAATCGTCCTGCTGCCCCTCTCACTAACTCTTATCTCCTACCGCTACATTGCAGCTGCTGTGCTGAGGATCAAGTCAGCTGCTGGGAGATGGAAAGCCTTCAACACCTGTAGCTCACACATCACTGTGGTCTCCCTGTTCTATGGAAGCATCATCTATATGTATATGCAGCCCGGAAACAGTTCCTCCCAGGACCAAGGAAAATTTCTCACTCTCTTCTATAACTTGGTGACTCCCATGCTCAATCCGCTCATCTATACTTTAAGGAACAAAGAAGTGAAGGCTGCACTGAAGAAGGTTTGTGGGAGGCACTGATGGGCAGAAGTAAATAATGAGTTACTAAGTCCCAAGCGTTCTTTTCAAATGTATCTATTGTTTTCTTATAATAAATTCAGCTAATCTATTGGACACTCTGAAAAAAAAGATAAGGGGAGAGAGGACATCCTTGTCTAGTTCCTGATTTTAGTACAATTGCTTTGAGTTGTTCTTCATTATGTTTGATGTTGGCTGTTGGCTTTATTATTGCCTTTATTATATTTAGCTATTTTCCCTGTATTCATGATCCCTCCAGAGCTTTTATTATAAAGGAGTGTTGGATTTTGTCAAAGGCTTTTTCAGCATCTAAAGACATGGCCATGTGTTTCTTTTTCTTTAGTTTGTTTATATAACATTTACAATTTTTTGTATGTTGAACCATTACTGCATTTCTGGGATGAAGACTACTTGGTCATGGTAGATGATATTTTTTATGTATTGTTGTATACAGTTTGCCAAAATTTTGTTGAGAATTTTAGCATGACTATTCATGAGGAAAATTGGTCTGTAATTCTCCTTCTTTGTTGTGTCTTTGAGTGGCTTGGGTATTAGGGTAATTGTGGCCTCATAAAAGGAATTTGGCAATATTCCTTCAGTTTCTATTGTGTGGAAAAGTTTGAGGAGTAATGGTAGTAATTCTTCTTTCAAGGTCTGGTAGAATTTTGCACTGAAAACATCTGAACTTGGGCTTTTTTTTACTTGGGAGGCTTTTAATGACAGCTTCAATTTCCTTAAGGGTTATAGGTCTGTTTAAGTATTTAATCTGGTCTTCTTTTAATTTTGGTAAATGGTACCTGTCCGAAATGCTGTCCATTTCTTCTAGGTTTTCCATTTTTGTGGAATATAGATTTTCAAAGTTTGATCTGATAATTCTCTGGATTTCCTGGTGGTCTGTTCTTATGTCCCCCTTTTCATTTCTGATTTTGTAGATTTGAATATACTCTCTCTGCTTTTTGATTACTTTGGGTAAGGGCTTATCTATCTTGTTGACTTTCTCAAAGAAACAACTGTTTGATTCATTGATTCTTTATATTATTATTTTTGTTTCAATTATATTGATTTCAATTCTAAATTTGATTATTTCCTGCCATCTACTCATTGTTGGTGAGTTTATTTTTAATTTTTCTATGGTTTTCAGCTGTGCTGTTAGTTCTCTAGTGTGAGATTTCTCTAGGCTTTTCATACAGGAATCTAGTGCTATGAATTTTCCTCTTAAGACGGCTTTCATTGTGTCCCACAAGTTTGGGTACCTTGTGGATTCATTTTCATTATTTTCTAGGAAGACTTTGATTTCTTTCTTAATTTCTTCCTTGACCCAGGGGTGGTTCAGTGGAGTGATGTTTAGTTTCCATGAGTTGGTAGGCTTTCTGTGATTTTTGATGTTGTTGAACTCTAACTTTAAGCCCTGGTGGTCTGATATGATACAAGGAATTATTTCCATTTTTTGTATCTTTTGATATTTGCTTTATGACCAATTATGTGGTCAGTTTTAGAGAGATTTTCATGAGGTGCTGAGAAATATGTATATCCCTTTGCATTTGGGTGGAAGCTTCTATAAATATCTATTACATCCATTTGCTTCGTAATCCTTATTTCTCTGTTGTGTCTCTGTCTGGTTGACCTATCCAGGGATGAAAGTGGGATATTGAAGTCTCCCACTATTAGGGTGTGAGAAATGATGTGGGATTTGCGTTTTAGCAGTGTTTCTCTTACATATATGAGTGCCCTTATTTTAGGGGCATAAATATTCAGGATTGAAATCTCCTCTTGACCAATTATTCTTCTGATGAAAAAGTAGTGTCCACCTTTGTCCCATTTAATTACTTTTATCTTAATTCTACTTTGTTAGATATTAGAATGGCAACCCCAGCTTGTTTCTTAGGGCCATTTGATTGGAAAATCTTATCCCAACCCTTTACTCTGAGCCTGTGGCTATCTTTGTGGTTGAATAGTGTTTCTTGTTTGCAACAGAAGGATGGCTTCTGTTTTTGTATCGATCTTTTTAGTGTGTGTCTTTTTATAGGTGAGTTGAGTCCATTGACATTAAGGGACATTAGTGACCACTGGTTGATGTTTCCTATTTTTGGTGGTAACTTGTATGTATTTTCTTTCTCTGGGCTTTTCTTCTGTGAGATTATTGAATGTTTGTGGTTTCATGGGTGTACCTGGGATTCTTAGGATGAAGTTTTCCCTGTAATACTTTCTAGAGGGCCGGATTGGTAGATAGGTACTGTTTCAGTCTGACTTTGTCACGAAATATCTTGTTTATTCCATCTATGGTGATTGATAATTTTGCAAATTTTGCAGGGTATTGTATTCTAGATTGGCAGCCATGCTTTTTTAGTGACTGTATAACTTCTGACCAATCCGTACTGAACAACAAGTACTTTCGTTGTTTCCATTGAATAATCAGGTGTTATTCTGATGGGTCTGCCTTTATAAGTAAGTTGGCCCTTTTCTTTTGAAGCTCTCAAAATTTTTTCTTTGTTCTGTATGTTTTGTGGCATGATTATTTTTGGCAAGTGGAGTTTTTTGGGGGTCATATCTATTTGGTGTTCTGTAAGTTTCTTGTATCTTTATAAGCATTTTCTTCTTTAAGTTAGGAAAATTTCCTTCTATGATTTTATTGAATTCATTATCTGTGCTTTTTAGCTGGTATTCTTCTCCTTCTATTCCTATTATTTCCAAGTTAGTTCTTTTCATGGTGTCCCAGATTTCCTGAACATTTTGTGTTATGGCTTTTGGGCTTTATTATTTTCTTTCTGCTACTGAGTCTTCCACTTCAGAGATTCTCTCTTCCATCTCTTGGATTTTGTTTGTTGTGCTTGTATATGTAGTTCTAGTTCTTTGCTTCAGGTTTTCTATTTCCATCTTTGCCTCATTTTGTGCCTTTTTTATTACTTCTATTTTAGTTTTTAGTTCCTGGAATGTTTCTTTCATTTTCTTGTTTCCATTTTCTTGGTTTTCTCTCAAGGATTTGTTCATCTCTTCCAATTTTTTGTTTGAATTTTCTTCTATTTCTTTAAGGGAAAAATTCATATCTTCTTTGAAGGCTTTAGTAATATTCATAAAGGTGTTTTTGGTGCTGTTCCTTTCTGTTTCTTCTTCATTGCTCTGTCCAGGTCTTGTAGTTGTAGAGCCACCAGTTTCTTCTGGTTTTGCCTTGTTGTTCTTTATATTATTATATGTATTTTTGCACTGGCGTCTGCCCATGGCTTCAGTGGTTCACAATTAGGTATCTCCTAGTCAGTTGTGGCAAGAGGGCTCATGTGTCTCCTGTCTCCTCTGAGCAAGGGATCTGCTGGATCTCTGACTCTGCTCTGAACAGGGGTTTGAATTTCAAAGCCTTGGTCCTTCTCTGCTGACACTTTTGGAGGCAGGACCTGCCATGCCAGGTCCCTTCTTTTATATGTGGCTGGAGGAACCCCTCACAGCTAAACCCTAGTCCTTTCTATTAAGGAGAGTCTTGGCTCAGGCACTACAGATTGATGCTGGTCCTGGAATGCAACTTTCCAACTTTCCGGTCGGCGGATCAGGCACCAGAACCTCGGAATTGACTTTTAGTTCCATTTTAACAAGCCTATTTAGAGTCATTATAGTTTGAGCAGTTAAGTACTTCTGAAACACACATTCTTTAATTGACAGATTTTTTTCTGCTTATCCAGAGTTGTTGCCATCTATTATGCCAAACAATCTTAATATTCAACTGTCAGGAATGTAATATGTATATATGGTAGAAAAGTTACTGCACTAGGCTTCTAATTTAAAAAAAGCAAGTACTTCAAATCTATCATAATGTGACTGTGTGCTTAAGGCGTAGCATTTTGATGTATAATTTAGTAGTTGTAAGTCTGCTTTTCCTTAAAATAGCACAAGTTGTTCACCTTGTTATTGTCTTCCAAACATGTATTAGTCCCTTGTTACGATAGATATTGTAAAAGATGAACTAACTTGGTCTCTAGATAATTCTCTCCAGTCTGGTGGGTTAGATCTTTTTACACACTAACACAAAATAAATGAGTCAACAAACAAATAAAAAGCATGTATAGTAGAAATGAGATTCATTTTATCCTTTCTGTCATTCATTTTCTAGGCAAAAGCCTGAGTGATCTTTTTAAAAAGTGGACCCTATTATTTAATTTCCTCACTTAAAAGGCTTTATTGTCTTTCTAATAAATCTGGGAAAAGAATCTTAATTCCTTCTTTGACAGATCTTATGTTATCTCCGTTCCCAGGTCATCTCTCCATCACCTTATGGCAGTTTTCCAAATACACATTTTTCTTCAACTACAGGATTTTGCTGTGATTGTTCCCAACTGGAATGCCTTGTCCTTGATCATTTGCGATGTAGAGCTTTTAAATATCAGTTCAACTGTGTCTTTTCTGGTAAGGCCTTCCTTTACTACACTAGGAGACAGGCTCATTATATATAGCCAACTAGGTTGCAGAGCCTCCTAGTCCTTGATTTCTATAACTTAACCCAAACCTCCAAGGGTTCTCCCCTTCTAAATTTTTTAGTAATTTTTTAAATATAACACTCATTCATATTCCAATTATCTTCTCCATAGATAGTCATTTGCTATCTACTCTTCTTACTAACATGAACACAATAACTTAGGCATTTTATCTATTGGTACCTCCCGCATGCCCAAGTCAATCCCAGGAACAAAATAGTCACTCAAAAGACACAAGAATTGTATTTTTGTAAGCTTTTTGGTCTAATGCCAAAGGTCATGGGTGACAATTAGTTTTAACAAGTTGACCCACCAGATATATGGATAACATTTCCACCTGTCAGAGCCATGGAGTCACTGACTGTTAATGATCATTGTTGTTTTCTGTCTGTAACCTTCTCAGAAGCCACCGCTATGCCTCCTTAGTAAGAACAGCTGTGGGGTTTCTTCCACAGCCCATTGGTAGTGTGTCTTATATATTTGGGTACACTTATATTTGTGGATAGTCAGAAAAATTGATTTCTGTTTTAGATATATAATTCTGATGTATAGAAATAACATCAGAATATTCTCTTTACTGATATAAGAAAGTAAGTCTTTTCAGTCTCAAAGACAACTACTAATTTTAGACTTCAGAACAAATTCAAAGAGACTAAACTTCCCCTGCAGTAAAAATACAAAGACTAATTTCCAGGTGTTGTTTATTGCTAAATCAAGGCTCTTTTGATACATAGCCCCTCACAATAGCTGACTTTCTGCACATACCCTGACTGCTCAAGGTTCAAGATTCTACTGTTAGTGCTAAGTTCTGAATTTCAGCATCATTCTCTGACAAATAGTTACATGTAAGGCTAAGCATTACACTGGCTGGTTTTTGTGACCTTACTGCCTGAGGATGACTTCATGTGTTATGAGAATGTGTTAGACTCTGAAAATGTAATGTGTAACAGTCCCAAATTTGGTTAAGAGAGAAGCAGCAGCAATATGGAGGGGAGGAGAGAAGGAGGAATGAATATGTATGAATGAGAGCATGTAAGAAGCAGCAGCAATGTAGGAAGGAAGCTAGGCAGTATGTGAGTGAAGTGTTTGTGTGCTGAGTGAGGGATGAAGAAGCCTAAGAAAGTATGAGAGATATGTTAGAGAATGAATAGAGGAGAGAGTGAGTGGGCAAAAAATTAGTGAATGATGTAGAAGAAGCATATCTGTTTGAGTGTATGTGTGAGAGAGAAAGCTGTATATGAGAGAGATAAAGCTGTGAGAAAGAGCTATTGCTACATATAGGAATATGCAAAGAGCTGTAGAAGAGTATGTAAGAACAGTGAAAAGTGCTAGATGGTAAGAAAGCTATGTATATAAGATATATAGCTATAGCTGTGTGGAGATTTGAAACTTTATAGAGACAGAAAGAGTCAGAGACCATTTTTAAGTTGAAGTTAAAGAGAAAGTTACTATCAGAAAGTGTGTGCATTTTCTTATTTTGCCAGCCAGTTAGATAGAGACTTATTCTTAATTACCCTCAGATAGAAAAAAGTCTCTTATCTTTCAATATTCTGAGGCATTCCTTTTATTACCTTGGAGCAGATTGTGGGAACTGGACTCCTGAGGTCCATGCTTGTCCAAGAAATGGGACCCCAAGGCATTTATTTATCTATCTATCTATCTATCTATCTATCTATCTATTTATTGGCATTGATTGATTGATTGATTGCCAGAATGCAGTTTGTTGTGTGTTTTCACTGTCTCTTCAGGATTATGATTTTAAAGGTAGAACCCCTAGTTTAATGAAGAAAATCTTTTTTTTGTATGTGTAATTTTGGCTTCTTTGTCTCCTATATATGATGGGTTATACTCTGAGTGCTTTAAGCTACTAGGCAGTGGGGTTGAGAATGTCTAGAATGTGGAGGGAGAAGAAGGAAGGAGATTACAATGTATATGTGATGGAGGTCCATCTACACACAAGGACACTGATCAGCTCAACTGGCTATTTTCTCTATTTCTTTTTCTTAGAGTCCTAGGGGACTCTACCACATGATGCTGATGCCTTTAAGAGGAAGCATCACTCCTCGGAAACTGGTAAACATGCTATATTTAGAGGTAATTTCTGACCTAAGTCCTCCCTTTGTTTAGACATGGGATGCGAGCAAAATGTCCACATAAACCAGTACACTTGAGTCATCATTAAAATGAAGAAGATATATCAGAACTTTGAAATGAGAATGAGAAAATGATGGGTAATTGCTATTTTTAATATTTCACGAGGGATGATGGCAATCTTCTATTTTGTTGATCAGCTATATAGAGAGCAAATACAATAGCATGCAATTTAAGACATTGTCTAGAATGCTATTAGTTCAGAGTGATTAACACTTTGATGTCTCTTATACGATAGGTGAACAGTCAAGGATAATTTAATTTTCTAGTAAAAATCTTTCAAGTGGGAAAACAAATTTGATTTTTGAGACTGAAAGGCATTGGAGGAAGTGACCTTTATGCATTTTTTGTACTTTAAAAATTCCATGATTCTTAGAGTATAACTCAAATTTCATAGGTATAAGCCCCAGAGCCCATCATAGCCAATTGCACCAGAAGTGGGCATAATAAGCAGAGTAGATGCCTCATAGAACCTCCAAGGTGACAAACAGTAATGTTGAAATATATTATTTGTGGACTGTAACATCAAATTGTCCCTTTAGTTCTAACATTTCTAAGAATGTTGGTATTTTACTTGAATAGTTTTAGAAAGAATTTTTTATTGTGTGTGTAAGTGCACATGGGTCTTCACATAGAGTCCAAAAGTTAAAACTGGGCCACAGGAGGCTTATTTTACACAGGTGATGGGAATTTGGATGGATCCTCATAATTGTATGGCAAGACTTTCTCCACTGAGACTACTTCTCAGCCCTGAAACTGAAATTTGTAGACAGAATTGATTGGTCCATGAAGCCTATAATTTAGATGTTGAATGTTTCCAAAGACCCATTGTTAATGGCTTGGTTCTTACAGTTAATCTGCTAGAAGTTGGTGGAACATTGAAGAGGTGGGACCTAGTAATAGGTAGGGCATTAGGTCCTGACCCTATCCTCTCATTTTGGTTTATATCACATATTGAACAGTTTCCCTTAGTTACATGCACTCTCAATCATTGCTATCTATCAGTTCTACAGTTTGAAAAGCAAGAATCTACCCAATGATGGACTGAAACTTCGGAACTATGAAACTATAACATTTTACTCTTTATAAAATAATAATTTTAGGTATTTTGTTAATAGTGATGTAAAGCTAATATGGGCATATGTAATATTTGCCCTGGTTGGTAATATTACCTTTGTTTCCACAATTTATATAACTCAAAGGGAATGGAAAAAAAACCAAACCTTCACATCTTTGCCAAGGACCAACATTATGAATAATCAGTGTTATTTTTTAGTTCAAGGTAATGTTAAACCTATGCAAAGCCCCTAATATATTATGTTGTAGCTCTAGAAATAAAATAGATATTTATGGTATAAATATATTTTCCCTTCCACCCTCTACTTCCATATCTTTCCAACTCTCTTAGACAGTGACCCAAAAAGAAAAACCTAGGGAATTAAAGATTTCTAATTTCTTTGCTTTCTCTCTGTATCACACTCTTTTTCTCCTATTTCAAGGAACAGTTTATAACCTAAATAGTAGTACCCTGATGTCATTCACACATCTTTTCTAAACATTATCTATGCCCAAGCCTTGCTAATATCCCTCAAGTAAGACTTGTCTGTTATAGCCCAGAGGCAAAATTGAAGCCTAGATGAGTGGGTTTGGCTGGTAGTACTTCTATTTTATTAAACTTAAAACTTCAAGATGGGTCAAATAAGTTTTGACATGCTATTATAGAAACAAATAAAAGCCCTCAACAAAAGTTCAAAATATATTTCTCTCTACTTATACATTTCTTTAAACAATTGTCATATCCTAGTCTTTAAAACTGAATATAAGGCTTCTTTCTTCTCAATTTATTGGCCTTGGACCAATTTTACTTTTATTTTATTTTTACAGTTTCATACGTGCATATGTGGAATTGTGATTATATTTACTAATTACCCTGCCTTGTTATCCTCACTCACACCAAAACCTGTCTTTCCAACTATTTCCCTTGTATTTTCATGTCTTGTTTTTCTATGATCTACTGAGTTGAATCTGGTTTGCTTACACAAGCATGGAGTGTGTGTGTGTGTGTGTGTGTGTGTGTGTGTGTGTGTATGTGTGTATAGGGGGGATGTTATTTGCTAGATACTGAGCAACGTACCAGTAGCTATACCAGTGGAGAAATGACTCTTTCTCCTCTGCCAACATTAACTGCCAATAATACCTCAGAGAGTAGTGGGGTTTCAAGAGCCCTTCACTCATTCATGATAGATTATTAAAAGGCTCAATTTTATGCAGATGATCATAGCTGCTATGCATTCATATCTCATGATCACAATGGAGATGTCACATATAGAAATTGGGTTTCTTAAAATTTCCCCCATACTCTGGCTCTTACATTTTCTCTTCCATGTCTTCTAAAATCATTTCTAGGTCTTATACAAAGTTGTATGAATGACCAATTTATGGCTGAGCACTCAATAGCTACATATTCTCAGCGCAGTGACCCACTGAGAATCTCTGAATTAACCATTGACCACTGCAAAAAACTTTTCAAACCATAGTTGAGAGAAGCACTAAGTTATGCATATAAACATAAATATTTTGAAGGCAGTTTGACTATATGTTGGTTTAGCAAGACAACAGTAATAGATTTCTTAGGGGTTGTGATAACACCATCCATAGTTTTTTGGTTTTGTTTTTTTTTTTTAACCAGACTTATAGGACTAGCTATATCTTATCATGGAGTGGGCCTTTAACTCAATTAAAACACAATTGGTTGATCCCAAAGCAACCATGCAACTATTACACTTCTTAACATATGTTGCCTGGTAGGAAAGTATTATAACATTCAGGATCCACAGTTAGACATGGTTAAGGCTTTTATTCTCATCTAAATTGCCTTTTACTTAACATCTGCATGTCTATGTCTAAAATATTCTCAGATGTAACCATTTCAAAGCCAAAATTATGATCTCTCATTTCTACATTTATCCCACTTTGACCCATGGCTAATAATACTAAAAGAAAGTAGGTAAAACACACAGTAAAGCCTAAAGTCACTTTCAAATCTTTTCTCACTTCCTTCTTACTCATCACTCCTTACTACCATTAAGTCTTTCAGACTGTTGTCTTCACTGTAGAATCTCTTCATCTCAATTTTTACCACAATCTCTCCAGTCCCAATGCCATCATCTGTAACTTCAACAGTCCCCTAAATGATTTCCTTGTTTCAATATTTTTTAATTTTTTTCTAATAAAATATCTATGAAAGAGTCTGAATGAGGTTTTTTGTTTGTTTTTTTCTCCAGTGGAACTCTGAGCATGTCAACCAAGCTTACTCTTCCAAGTTCCTCTAACAATACAAAGACCCCTTTGGTTCACACAGATCTATGACATTCATGCATGCAGTTTCAAATAAATGGGTCTATTAAGCATGTAGCACACAAACATAAAAGAACAAATAGAAGTACTAGATATATTGAAGCAGAAAATATTCCTCAAAGCACTAGCTTTCAACATTAGAAGATATATAAATTTAAGGGAGTGCAAGCAAAGTAATATCTATCACAAAATCAGTGGCTTACAACATCCAGCAGAAAATAACTAGCAAAGAAGCAAACATTGTAGAGTCCCTGGTTGAGAGTCTCTCTGATTACTTTCTAGCTTTTCATTTCCACTACAGACACTTTTACACCAGGAGATAAATAATAAATAAATAATAGTAACCTCTGTTGGAAATGGTTTACTTTCTAGCTGTACTCAAGATGCAATAATTTAAATGCCTATACTGTTATGGTTCTTATTTGTTTGTTGTTGGCTTTTGGGTTTTCTTTGTGTTTCAACTTGAGTCATATGGGAAGAGAAAACATTAGTTGGCTTGTAGTTTGCCTGTAGGATATTTTCTTAATTAATAACTGATAGGGAGGGCCCAGATTGTTGAGGTGAAGCTATATAAGAAAGCAGGCTGAGAAAGCCATGGAGATCCAGAAAGACAGTAAGCAACACTCCTTCATGACTTCTACATCATCTCCTGCATCCAGGATACTGCCCTGAGTTCCTTCTCTGATTTCTATGGATAACCGAGTAGATTAAATAAACTCTTTTCTCTCCAAAATGTTTTGGTCATAGTCTTTATCACAGAAATAGAAACCTGAGAGAGCTAAACTCTTGTTAGCTGTTTTTCATTCTCCTCATTATAGAGTTAGTGGGCTAGTCTGCCTTAGGAGAGAGGGTTAGAATAGACACTTGAAATAAATAAGTTGGTGTCCTGTCCAAGAGATCATTTTCATCCCAGACTCAGCTTTCAACAGGGTTGAAAATCACTTGACAGTTTACCAAGGGGATGTTTAATTCAGCTTTATAGTTTGCAAAATTAAAACCATAATGTTCACAGCCTTGTATAGCCTGAACTCAGGGTTTCTTTACTTATCTTTGTCAATGTTCCTTCTAAATTGCCCTGTTCTATCATAGTAACCTTCTTTCTCATCTACCAATGGGCCATTTTGTGTTAAGACTTTCACAATAACATCCACTTCTTCTCCCAAGATAAATATCTAATGTAACTAAAACCACAGCATGCTGACTAGGAGAACTAAATGTTCTTATCAGATTTCTACTGGATTTCACAAAGAGTCACCAGATAGGTAGATTAAAGTAATGGATATAGTCTTTTAGTGGTTGGACTGCCAAACACATTTACGAATCCACATCAAGGTAGCTAAAGTGCTACAGAGAAGGGAAGGCTAAAGGGAAGTTTTGGCTACCTTTAAATTTCTCCTTATCCTCTAAACTTGCCTTCCTTCTTCACATTTCTTAGCTGTGGCCTTCTTCCTTTTCCAAAGCTTATAATGAATTTTTAAAATTACATTGCTTTTAGAAGCTTCTCTGTTTGCCTCCTAATTAATGGACACATATGATTACACTGAGTTCACCCAGATGACCTGGATTAGTCTCTATGCCTCAAAATCTTTCATTTAATCATACCTGCAAAGTTCTTTTCTTATTATGAATAAAGTCATATTTTTTTAATCTATGTATATCCTTGTTCAAGCACCCTTACCCTTCTGCCTCTTCCAGTTACTCTCTCTTTTACACATCTCTTTATCTCCTCCCCAGCAAGGGCAGGAAGTCCCAATATGGCTTTGTTCAGCATCCACTACAGGCAGACCTGCTTTCCTAACCCCAACATCAAGACTGGGTCAGATGTTCCTCTAGAAGGAGTGGGATCAAAGGTTTCAGATCCCAAGCTGTTCAGTGGTTGTGGTTTGCAGCTTGGACATGCTTTGCTTTATTGTTCATAGTTCACTGATAACTGAGTACATGTCCTGCTTATCTTTATGAGTTGGTTTGTGATACCTCTCTCAGGAGCATATTCTCCAAATCCATCCATTTGCCTGCAAATTTTAGAATATCATTTTTTTCTTACTGCTGAGTAGAACTCCATTGTGTAGATGTACCACAGTTTGTTAATCCATTCTTCAGTTGAGGGGCATCTAGGTTGTTTCCAGGTTCTTGCTATTACAAATAATGCTGCCATGAACATGGTTCAGCTAAAGCTTTTGGAGTGCAAATGTGTGTCTCTAGGGTATATGTCTAGTAGTGGTATTGCTGGATCCTTGCAGAGATTGATTCCCAGTTTTGTGAGAAACTACCATACTGCATTCCAGAGTGGCTGAACAAGCTTATATTGTTGGTGTGGGAGCACCAACAATGGAGGAATGTTCCCTTTGCTTTGCAACCTCTCCAGCACAGGCTGTCATCAGTGTCTTTTATCTTAGCCAATCTGACAGGTGTCATGTGGTATCTCAAAGTTGTTTTGATTTGCATTTCTCTGATAGATAAAGATGTTGAGCACTTATTCAAGTACCATTCAACCATTTGAAATTCTTCTGCTGAGAGTTCCCTTTTTAGTTCCGAAACCCATTTTTTGAATGGGTTATTCAAGGTTTTGGGCTCTAGTTTCTTGAGTTCTTTATATATTTTAGAGATCTGTCCTCTATCACTTGTAGGGTTGGTGAAAATATTTTCCCATTCTGTAGGCTGTCATTGTATTTTAATAACTGTGTCTGTGGCCTTACAGAAACTTCTCAGTTTCAAGAGGTCACACTTATTGATTGTTGTTCTTAGTTTCTGTGCTACTGGTGTTATATTTAGGAAGTGGACACCTGTGCCAATTAGTTGGAGATTATTTCCCACTTTCTTTTCTATCAATTTCAGTGTGCCTGGGTTTATGTTGAGGTCTTCTGCCGTGGACCAGGCACAAACCTCCGGGCCCAAAACGGGCCCCAGAAAACGTTCTACAACACACTTGGATTTGAGTTTTATGCAGGGTGAAAGGGTAGGATCTATTTGCATTTTTCTACACACTTCCAAACAGCTATGCCAACACCATTTGTTAAAGATACTATCTTTTTTCCACTGAGTATTTTGGGCTTCTTTGTCAAACATCAGGTGTTCATAGGATTTTGGGTTTCTGTCATTGTTGTAGTAAGTTTCCCGGCCCGTTTTGGATCCAGGAGGTTTGTACCTGATGCACACGGCAGTGGTTGGAACCTGGTTCGTGGGTGCTTTTGTCCCCCAAAGAAATGAATCACACGCTTATATCCTTTATACTGTTTGGCCCATGTCTCAAGCACATTACTAGCTAGCTCTTTCATCTTAATTCAACCCATTTCCATTAATCTTCCCACCACATGGCCACAGCCTGTGGCTCATCTGTTTCTCCTACATGCTGCTTCTTTGGGGGACAGATGGAGACTGACTTAACTCCATCCTTCTTCCTACCTGCTTGTGCTCTGATTCTCCACCCACTTCTACGGTGCTCTACATAGGCCAAATCAGTTAGTTTTTTTTTACAGCATACAGAACATTCCACCACATTTCTTCTTTTCTGTCTAATTAAAAAGGAAGGTTTCAATTTCCATATAGCAAAATTACAACAGAAAAACTCTCAAGCAGGAATTACAGTCACAATATCCAGTCTATTTGTATTCAAAAAATTAAAGAGAATATTCCATTATCTACCTTATCATGGTGAGTCTAAAGTTTCATATATAATATACCTTTTAAACTAAAAAGAACTATACCTACAATTATTAAACCTTCAATTACATCAAAGACCACAGAAGAATATATTATTATGCAAATAAACAGGAAGTGCAAGCAACTTCCAAAGTCTAGAAAATGACAGAGATGACCCATGTCTGCCGGGACAGTCATCCGAAGTTCCTTTGTAATGTTGGGGCATCCATCTTCAGCCTTTATGGCCCAAAGTCTCTGGCAGGAAATCTGTCACAGTCCATCAGTCGCTTCTCCTTGTGTCCTGAAGAATTTCTGGCAATGTTTTCTGTAATGCAGGAACCTGAAGGACCATCTCGGCTTGTTCTGCCAACGTTCAGAGGTCACTTTCCTATGTAACCTGCATGTCCAGTTTATACAGCATACTGTCAAGCAGTCAATACCAGAACAGTTTCTTGTCCAGTGGCTAACTGTTGCCACAAAATAAATTCTGCATGAAGTTTCTTCGATGCCCATCATTTTCCTGAAATACATTGGTGCTGCCAGGAACAGACCTGTCTCACTGTCCAGAAAAGTCTAAGTTCTTAAAATATTTTGAATGCCATATTCTTCGTGTCTTTGAAGTGTTTGAAGACAACCTATCTAATCGAAATATATCTTTGTATTCCTACAAAAACCTAACTAACATGATTATAAGTTTGGTTATCATAGATGACTATTAATCTGCATTTCTCAATTACACATTACAATTTTAAAAGAGTTACATCAACATCATACCTTAATCAAGAGTAGAAAAATACATTCAGCATAACAAAATTGACCTTAAGTTTATATCAATAAATCAAAATCTACTTATTTTTTCTAATCATTTCTATATCATATCCTCCTCCCTCCTTTTTTTTAGATTGACTATGACCATTAACCATTTATAATGAAAACAAACATTAATAAGTAATATTTTTGGGAAATTGGACGAAGCTTTCTTTCTTTTACTGCTTCATGCTGTCAGAGGACATTGATCTCATGGGATTTTGAAGCTGGATCATCTCAACTGGCCATCTTGGAAGCTGATCTTCTCATCAGAGAATTTCAGGTGGCCTTGGCAAATGGAACCACATTTGCCTAGAACCAATCCACAGGTTTTGATCTTCTGTGGAGACAAAAGCAGAAACTCTTTTCCCAAGTAACATATTCTTGTATACCCTAAGGAGGCACATTCACACTCCAAAGGTATTAGCTCAACTATGTTCATAGCAGCATTATTTGTAATAGCAAGAACCTGGAAACAACCTAGATGTCCCTCAACTGAAGAATGGATTAACAAACTGTGGTAAATCTACACAATGGAATACTACTCAGCAGTAAGAAAAAATGATATCCTAAAATTCGCAGGCAAATGGATGGATTTGGAGAATATCCTCCTGAGCGAGGTATCACAATCTGAGAAAGATAAGCAGGGGATGTACTCACTCATTAGTGGTCTCTAAGCAAACAAACAAGAAAAAAAGCCAAGCATGCCCAAGTGGCAAACCACAACCACTGATGAGCTTGGGATCAGAAACAGCCTGGAGTGACCCTCGGACCCAACTCCAACTATAGGAACACCTGACTCACTCTTGAGGGGGGGTACAAAACTGGATTTGGCCAGTAGTGGAGACTGATCCAAGCATTATTGGGTCAGTGGGACCATAGGACTGTCTGCTCCCTGCCCAGGGAGGGGATGGGGAGTTGCAGAGAAGGAAAATGACCTGTTGTGTTCGGAGGGGGAAGGGACCTTGAATAAGGATATACAGGGATGGAAAAAAATTCAGAGGGAAAGCTTAACACAAAGTGTATATATGTGTAGTAATCTTATTTGCATTATCACCCTTGATAAGTCATGCTTATGATTTTTATCTTCTTTATAGTTATTGTTAACTTTGAAGAAAATCTGTATTCCACAGAAATGGAAAACCTAGAAGAAATGGACAGCTTTCTGGACAGGTACCATTAAAAAAAAATAAAAGAGCAGATTTTAAAGTCAAAGTCAAGACATCTTTAAAATATAAGTATTGGTTTAACTTAGCAGCCTTAGCAATCAATTGTCTCTCTGCAATTAGCTCATTAAAAGTTAAAAAATTAAAACAAAACGCAATAACCATAAATCCAGACTCTCAGTCTATCTGCCATCTTTTGTGGCTTTTTTATCTTTATTTCCTTATTTCTCTTTCTCAAAGGGCTATCTTTACCCCCTTTTTTTCTTTTTTTTTTCTCTCTCTCTGACACCTATGCGTATTTTACATAAATTGTACCCCATTTAGAGGTTTTGAGAGTCTAAATTTGTTTTATTGAGAATTCTTAATCATTTTTTAACTCAAAGAGCTTTTAAAAGGTGGGTATCACTTTAATTGCTGACTCCGCACCTTTTGGCTGTGTTTCAATATGGCAGAGGAGCCTGCTGACACAACCAAAGTGGACTCAGAAGATGCTACTACCAGAAAATCCTTTTTTATCTGTTTCCTTTCTCTTCAGTATAAACAGAAACCTTAAATCAATAACACTTATGCCAACCCTGTTGTGATATGTATGAGTTTAAGCTGTGTGCCACAGACGCATCATTTTTAAATTCCTGCCTGAACACCACGCTGTCTCTGCACCATAAATCAATTCAAATACACAATTCAGAAAGCCGCTTTTAAGCTTTTTAAACTTTCTCAGGCTTTATGCAGGTGTTCCGCCCAATGTTGGGAAGCCATCTGTTGCAATAAGTTTTTCATGGCCCGTTTTGGATCTGGGAAGTTTGTACCTGGCATGCGCAGAAGTGATTGGAACCAGGTTTGCTGCAGCTTTTGTCCCCCAAAGAAATGAATCACACGCTTATACCCTTTACACTGTTTGGCCCATGTCTCAAGCACATTACTAGCTAGCTCTTAATTCAACCCATTTCCATTAATCTTCCCACCACATGGCCACAGCTCATGGCTCACCTGTTTCTCCTACATGCTGCTTCTTTGGGGGACGGATGGAGACTGACTTAACTCCATCCTTCTTCCTACCTGCTTGTGTTCTGATTCTCCACCCACTTCTACGGTGCTCTACATAGGCCAAATCAGTTACTTTTTATACAGCATACATAACATTCCACCACATGTCAGGATCTTCAATTTGATTACATTGATCCACATGTCTGTTTTAATGCCAGTACCAGGCTGTTTTTATTACTGTAGCTCTATAGTACAATTTGAAGTTGGGGATGGTGATGCCTTCTGAGGTTCTTTTTTTTTTTTTTTTTAAACTGGTACACACTGTTCACACCTATATTTCAAGTTTGGAAATGCATATTTGCAAGCAGCAATACAAAAGTATTCATGTAGAATTCATAATCTCTGAAAATTATGAAAACATCCCTGCTACCAATACATTTCTAAATACAAAACTGATTAACATATTTGTTACTTCTGTGTAGCTAGAGAAGTTCGTTTTCAAAACAGATAAAATTCAGTCTTTAGGTGTGAATGGTATGAATGACAGTCTTTTTTTTTTTAATTCTTAGTTGTTTGGAATCCTTAAGCATGCAAAAGCTTTTGAACAGGAGGGTCCACAAAGGAACCAGTGTTGTATTATGGCATCCAATTAGGCCAGAGCTGGGAATGCCTCTGTGTCATCTACATCAGGAGCAGAAGCATTTGACTTATCAGTCCTGCTGCCACCATTCGGACCTCTACCACGCCTGCACTCCACCACGTCCTCCCCTGCCACCACGTCCTCCCCTGCCACCACGTCCTGGGCGGCCTAGGTCTCCAAAATTGATCTCCAATTGAGACGTTATATCATTTGCTGGCTTCCGGAAATGATGGTCCATAACGGAGTCTTCAGCATGAGCCTCTTCACTTTTTGATTTATGCAGAACAAATCCCTTTTCCATTGTTCATCAGCACCTTCATTTGGTTTTTGGATATTAAATTCTACTTTTGCTCGGTCTTTATTTTGAATATCTTTCCACTCATTCAAAGTCATCTCTTTTGGACCTTCTTCCTTAACCTTTTCTACTTCATTCTCCTTATTTTCAGTGTCTGTCACTGGGTGCTCTTCACCTTCAGGTGTTTCCTCAGTCACATTTGATTGATCCAAATCAGTTAATTCATCTTTGACAGTTCCCCAGTTGTGAGATCTGCTACCTCCGTGTTTGTCCTCATGCTTCAGGCCACTGTAATGTGAGAAAGAAGATTTATCACTTCCACTATGCCTATCAAATTCACGTTTGCCACGAGAATCAAATCCATTGCCTCGGCCCATTCCACATCCAATTGCTTTCCCTTCACCCTTAAGTTGCTGATCAGATCTTTTTCCAACTCACCTTATTCCTTCTTTCTTAAGCGCCACCAGCGGCTGCATCTCCTCCTTTTTGTCAGCCACGCCCATGCTGGGAGGCAGCGGGTTCTTGTGGTCCTTCTGGGACTCTTTACGCAACTGTTTGCCCCCGCGTTGGAGTTGGTCTGGGCCGCGGTCTGAGCCGCCCTCTTGGCTCCAGGGCCCCCAACGCCGCCCCCGCCGGCTTCTTTTTTCTTGTTCTCTGCTGCCTTCAGTACCTCTAAAGGGTCCGATTCATCGTCAAATAACTGGTCGAATCGGTTGGTGACTACGCAGCCGAAGCGTTCCTGTAGGTGCCCAGGCATGATGGTGGCTCCGCGGCCCGTTCCTCCACGGATTGCAGTGGACCACGCCGAGCCAAAAGCACCTGCTTCAGCTCTTCCCACAAGATGGCCAGCGCCTCCTGAGATTCTTTTGTTGAGCAAAATTGTATTGGCCATCCTGGCTTTCCTGTTATTCCAGATGGATTTAAGTATTGCTCTTTCAAGGTATATAAAAATGGTTTGGTATTTTG
Source organism: Sigmodon hispidus (assembly GCA_004025045.1). Classification (NCBI taxonomy): domain Eukaryota; kingdom Metazoa; phylum Chordata; class Mammalia; order Rodentia; family Cricetidae; genus Sigmodon; species Sigmodon hispidus. Next base: position 47,321 of record PVIH01011134.1, on the reverse strand, counting down.
AAGGGCAGTGCATTTAATCTGTAGATTGCTTTTGGTGGAATTTCCATTTTTACCATGTTGATCCTACCTATCCAGGAACGTGGGAGATCTATCTAATTTCTGATATCCTGTTCAATTTCCTTCTTCAGTGATTTAAAGTTTTTGTCAAATAGATTTGTTACTTCTTTTGTTGTAGGTACTCCAAGGTATTTAATGCTATTTGCAGCTATTATAAATGGTGATGTTTCCCTCATTTCTTTTTCAGCTCTTCTATCTTTAGTGTATAGAAGGGCTACTGATTTTCTTGAGTTAAAATTGTATCCTGATACATTGCTGAAGGTGTTTATCAGTTGTAGAAGTTCCTTGAAATAATTTTGTGGGTCACTTATGTATATACTCATATCATCTGCAAATAGAGATAGTTTCACTTCTTCTTTTTCAATTTTTATCCCCATGATTTCAATTTGTTCTTTTATTGCTTTAGCTACAACTTCAATAATAGTATTGAGACCAGGTGCTGTCTGTGGAGCCTGTCCCCACACACTCTGTTGCAGACAGAGATAAGCTATGACTGATATGGTTCGCCAGCTGCTGCTGAGGGAATTTGCAAGGCCACCTGCCTCCAACTAGGCAAACAAAGAAGGGCTGAGGACTATGAAAGTCAGACTCAAACTCTGCCCAAAGGTGAGGTGGGTTCAGAAGGCCCCAGCAACTAAATCCCTGCCAGGGAGAATTGTGTTCCTGTCGCTTTCCATTTCCAGGACCAGGTGCTGTCTGTGGAGCTTGTCCCCACACACTCTGTAGTAGACAGAGATAAACTTTGGCTGTCAGGGTCGCCCCAGCTGCTGCTAAGGGAATTCACACAGCTACCCACCTCCAACTGCTCAAAGAGAGAAGGAATGAAGACTTGAAATTCAGTCCCCTGTCCAGAACAGAGGTAGAGATTGAGCAGAATGTTTGTTCAGAGGTGACAGGAGATACACAAGCCCGTGTGCCACAACTGACGAGGAGCCACCTAATCGTGAACCACTGAAGCCATGAGTAGATGCCAGTGCAAAAATTTACATAATAATATAAAGAACAACAAGGTAACTACAAAAGAAAGTGGCGATCCTAGAACTACAAGATCTGAAATTAGCAATGAGGAAACAGAAGTAAGCAACAGCAAAAATTCCATTATGATGATCATCAAAGCTCCCAAAGATATGAAAAATTGTCTTAAAGAAATAGAAGAAAATACAAACAAAAAATTGGAAGAGATGAACAAATCTGTGAAAGAAAACCAAGAAAAGGTAAACCAAAAAATGAAAGAAACATGACAGGAACTGAAAACTGAAATAGAAGCAATAAAAAAGGCACAAAATGAGGCAAAGATGAAAATAGAAAACCTGAAGAAAAAAGCTGGAACAGAATTCAAGAGATGGAAGATAGAATCTCTGAAATGGAAGACTCAGTAGCTCAAATAGATAAATCAGTCAAACAAAATACTAAAATGAAAAAAGCCATAACTCAAAATGTTCAGGAATTCTGAGACACCATGAAAAGACCTAACTTGAGAATAATAGGAATAGAAGAGAAGAATACCAGCTCAAAGGCACAGATAATGTTTTCAATAAAATCAAAGAAGAAAATTTTGCTAACCTGAAGAAGTAAATGCCTATAAAGATACAAGAAAGTTATAGAACACCAAATGGATATGATCCAGGCTTAGAGTAAAGGTTGGAAAAAGATTTCCCAGTCAAATGTACCTAAGAAACAAGCAGGGTTGCAATCCTAATACCTAACAAAGTAGACTTTATGCTAAAAGCAATTAAAAGGGACCAAGATGGTCATTACTTGTTCATCAGAGGAAAAATTGGCCAAGAGGAACTTTCAATCCCGAATATTTATGCCCCTAATATAAGGGCACCCACCTATGTAAAAGAAACACTGCTAAAGCTCAAATCCCACAGCAATTCTTATACCCTAAGAATGGAAGACTTCAGTACCCCACTTTCAACACTGGATAGGTCAAACAGACAGGGACTCAACAAAGAAATAAGGAATATAAAAGAGGTTATGATGCAAATGGATTTCATAGATAACTACAGAAGCTTCCACCCAAATGCAAAGGAATATACAAATTTCTTAGATCCTCATTGAACTTTCCCCAAAATTGACCAAATAATTGGTCATAAAACAAATATCAAGAGATACAAAAAAATGGAAATAATCCTGTGTAACATATAGGACCAACAGTGCCTAAAGTTAGAGTTCAAAAACATCAAAAATCAAAGAAAGCCTACCAATTCATGGAAACTAAACATCACTCAGCTGAACCACCCCTGGTCAAGGAAGAAATTAAGAAAGAAATCAATTCTTCCTAGAAAATAATGAAAATGGATCCACAATGTATCCAAACTTGTGGGACACAATGAAAGCAGTCTTAAGAGGAAAATTCATAGCACTAGATGCCTATATGAAAAACCTAGAGAAATCCCACACTAGAGACCTAACAGCTCAGCTGAAATCCTTAGAACAATTAGAAGCAAACTCACCTAGAAGGAGTACAAAGCAGGAAATAATCAAGCTTAGAGCTGAAATCAATACAATTGAAACACAAAGAACAATACAAAGAATCAATAAATCTAAGAGTTGATTCTTTGAGAAAGTTAACAAGATAGATGAGCTCTTATCCAAACTAATTAAAAAACAGAGAGAGAGTGTTCAAATCAACAAAATCAGAAATGAAAAGAAGAACATAACAACCGACTCTCAGGATTCCAGAGAATTATCAGATCACACTTTGAAAATCTGTATTTCACAAAATAGAAAACCTAGAAGAAATGGACAGCTTTCTGGACAGGTACCATCTACCAAAATTAAATGAAGATCAGATTAATTACCTAAACAGGCCTATAACCCTTAAGGAAATTGAAGCTGTCATTAAAAGCCTCCCCAAAAATAAAAGCCCTGGTCCAGATGGTTTCAGTGCATAATTCTACCAGACATTCAAAGAAGAATTACTACCATTACTCCTCAAACTATTTCACACAGTAGAAACTGAAGGAATATTGTCAAATTCCTTTTATGAGGCCACAATTACCCTAATACCCAAGCCACTCAAAGACACAACAAAAAAAGAGAACTACAGACCAATTTCCCTCATGAATATTGATGCGAAATTTCTCAACAAAATTTTGGAAAACTGTATACAACAATGTATAAAAATTATCATCCACCACGACCAAGTAGGCTTCATCCCAGGAATGCAGAGCTGGTTTAACACATGAAAAACCGTAAACGTTATACATCATATAAAGAAACTAAAGGAACGAAACTACATGATCATATCCTTAGATACTGAAAAAGCCTTTGACAAAATCCAACACTTCTTTATGATTAAAGCACTGGAGAGATCAGGAATACAGGGAGAATACCTAAATATAAGAAAGGCGATTTAGAAGAAGCTGACAGACAGTCAGTATCAAACTTAATGGAGAAAAACTTAACGCAATCCCACTAAAATCAGGAACTAGACAAGGATGTCCTCTTTTCCATTATCTATTCAATATACTTCTCAAAGTTTTAGCTAAAGCAATTAAGTGAATGAAAGGAGATTAAGGGGATACAAATTGGAAAAGAAGATGTGAAGCTTTCTCTATTTGCATATGATATGATTGTTTATATGAGTGACCCACAATATTATTCCAAGGAACTGGTATGGCTATAAACATCTTTAGCAATGTAGCAGGACAAATGATTAACTCAAAGAAATTAGTCACCCTCCTGTACACTAAAGATAGAAGAGCTGAAAAAGAAATAAGGGAAACATTACTCTTCATAATAGCTGCAAATAATATGAAATACTTTGGAGTAACTATAACCAAAGAAGTAAGAGACCTATTTGACAAAAATTTTAAATCACTGAAGAAAGAAATTGAAGAGGATAACAGAAAATGGAAAGCTCTCCCATATTCTTAGATAGGTAGGATCAACATAGTAAAAATGGCAATTCTACCACAGGCAATCTACAGATTCAATGCACTGCCCATCAAAATCCCAACACAATATTTTTTGGACCTTGAAAGAACAACAGTCAATTTCATTTGGAATACAAGAAAGCCAGGATTGCAAAAACAATTTTACTCAACAAAAGAACCTCAGGATGTATCACCATCCCTGACTTCAAGTTACACTATTGAGCTACAGTAATAAAAACAGCCTGGTACTGGCATAAAAACAGACTTGTGGACCAATGGAATAGAATTGAGGATCCAGACATTAACCCAAAAACCTATGAACACCTGATCTTTGACAAATAGACCCAAAACATTCAATGGAAACAAAGATAGTATTTTTAACAAATGGTATTGGCATAGCTGGATGGAAGTGTGTAGAAAAATGCAAATAGATCCGAGCCTGTCACCCTGCACAAAACTCAAATCCAAGTGGATCAAGGACCTCAACTTAAACCCAGCCACTTTGAACTTGATAGAAAAGAAAGTGGGAAATACACTTCTACGAATTGGCACAGGCAACCACTTCCTAAATATAACACCAGTGGCACACCAGTGGCACAGACACTAAGACCAATAATCAATAAGTGGGATCTTCTGAAGCTAAGAAGCTTCTGTAAAGCCAAGGACACTGTCAATAGGACAAAAGGAAAGCCTGCAGAATAGGAAAAGATTTTCACCAACCCTACAAGTGATAGAGGACTGATCTCTAAGATATAAAAGAACTCAAGAATCTAGAGCCCAAAACCTTGAATAACCCAATCAAAAAATGGGGTTCAGATCTAAAAGGGGAATTCTCAGCAGAAGAATTATGAATGGCTGAAAGGCACCTGAAAAAGTGCTCATCATCTTTAGCCATCAGAGAAATGCAAATCAAAACAAATTTGAGATACCACCTGACACCTGCCAGATTGGCTAAGATAAAATACTCAGAGGACAAACTATGCTGGAGAGGATGTGGAGCAAGGAGAAAACTCCTCCATTGTTGGTGGAAGTGTAAGCTTTTTCAGCCACTTTGGAATTCAATATGGAGGTTTCTCAAGAAATTGAGAATCAATCTCCCCAAGGACCCAGCAATACCACTTCTGGGTGTATACCCTAAAAATGCACAGTCACACTCCAAAGGCATTAGCTCAACTATGTTCATAGCAGCGTTATTTGCAATAGTAAGAACCTGGAAAAAACCTAGATGTCCCTCAACTGAAGAATGGATTAACAAACTGTGGTACAAAATGGAGTACTACTCAGCAGTAAGAAAAAATGATATCCTAAAGTTTGAAGACAAATGGATGGACTTGGAGAATATCCTCCTGAGGGAGTTATCACAAACTCAGAAAGATAAGCAGGAGATGTACTCACTCATTAGTGGACTCTAAACAAAAAAATTAACAAGAAAAAACAAAGCCTGGCCAAGATGCATATCACAACCACTGATGAGCTTGGGATCAGAAACACCCTCTACTGACTCCTTGGATCCCACTCCCCCTAGAGGAACACCTGATTCACTCTTGAGGGAGGGTAGAGAAAACTGAATCTGCCAGGAGTGGAGACTGAAGTAAGCATTATTGGGTCAGTGGGACCATGAGACTGCCTGCTGCCTACCCAGGGTGGGGATGGGGAGTTGTAGAGAAGAAAGAATGACCTGATGTGGTGGAAGGGGGAAGGGACCTTGAATAAGAATATACAAGAATAGAAACTGTGACTCATTTGTTCATAATAACAATAATTATAGTAAAAAATAAAAAAGACCTTTATTGAATAAATAAGGGGAGAGAGCATAGCTTTGTCTAGATCCTGATTTTAGTGTGATTGCTTTGAGTTTTTCTCCATTAAGTTTGATGTTGGCTGTCAGCTTCTTGTAAATAACCTTTATTATAGTGAGATATTTTCCCTATATTCCTTATCCCTTCAGAGCTTTTATCATAAAAGTGTGTTGGATTTTGTCAAAAGCTGTTTCAGCATCTAAGGATATGATCATGTGTTTTTTTCCCCCCTCAGGTTGTTTATATGATGGATGATATTTAGGGTTGTTTGCATGTTGACCCATCCCTGCATTTCTGGGATGAAACCTACTTGATCATGCTGGATGATAGTTTTTATGTATTGTTGTATACAGTTTGCCAAAATTTTGCTGAGAATTTTGGCATCAATATTCATGAGGGAAATTGGTCTGTAATTCTCCTTCTTTGTTGTGTTTTTGAGTGGGTTTGGTATTAGGGTAATTGTGGCCTCATAAAAGGAATTTGGCAATATTCCTTCAGTCTCTATTGTGTGAAATAGTTTGAGGATTAATGGTAGTAATTCTCCTTTGAAGGTCTGGTAGAATTCTGCACTGGAACCATCTGGACCTGGGCTTTTTTTACTTGGGATGCTTTTAGTGACTGCTTCAATTTCCTTTAGGGTTATATGTCTGTGTAGGTAATTAATCTGGTCTTCGTTTAATTTGGTAAGTGGTACCTGTCCAAAAAGCTGTCCATTTCTTTTATGTTTTCCATTTTTTGGAATATAGATTTTCAAAGTATGTCCTGATAATTCTCTATTTCTGGGTGTCTGTTTCATGTCCCCCTTTTCATTTCTGACTTTTGTTGATTTGGATACTCTCTCTGCTTTTTTGTTAGTTTGTATAAGTGTTTATCTATCTTGTTGACTTTCTCAAAGAACTACCTCCTGGATGTTCTGATTCTTTCCATTACTCTCTTTGTTTCAATTATATTGATTTCAGTTCTAAGTTTGATTATTTCCTACTATCTGCTCATTCTAGGTCAGTTTGCTTCTAATTGTCATAAGGCTTTCAGCTATACTGTTAGTTATCAAGTGTGGGATGTGTCTAGGCTTTTCATATAGGCATCTAGTGCTATGAATTTTCCTCTTAAGACTGCTTTCATTGTGTCCCACAATTTTGGGTACATTGTGGATTCACTTTCATTATTTTCTAGAAAGACTTTGATTTCTTTCTTAATTTCTTCCTTGACCCAGGAGTGGTTCAGCTGAGTGATGTTATTTTCCATGAGTTGGTAGGCTTTCTGTAATTTTTGATGTTGTTGAACTCTACCTTTAGGCCCTGGTGGTCCAATATGATACAAGGGATTTTTTCCATTTTTTGTATCTGTTGATATTTGCTTTATGACCAATTATGTGGTCAGTTTTAGAGAAATTTCCATGAGGAGCTGAGAAATATTTATATTCCTTTGCATTTGGGTGGAAGCTTCTGTAAATATCTATTAAATCCATTTGCATCATAATCCTTATTTCTCTGTTGAGTGTCTGGTTGACCTATCTAGGGATGGAAGTGGGGTACTAAAGTCTCCCACTATTAAGGTGTGAGAATTGCTGTGGGATTTGAGCTTCAGCAGTGTTTCTTTTACATATTTAGGTGCCCTTATACTAGGTGCATAAATATTCAGGATTGAAATCTCTTGATTCATTTTTCCTGCGATGATTAAGTAATGCCCATCTAGGTCAATTTTAATTGATTTTAGTTTAAAGTCTACTTTGTTAGATATTAGGAGGGCAACCCCAGCTTGTTTCTTAGGGCTATTTGATTGGAAAATCTTTCCCCAACCCTTTACTCTGAGCCTGTGTCTGTCTTTGTGCTTGAGGTGTGTTTCTTTTATGTAGCAGAAAGATCGCTTCTGTTTGTGTATCCATCTTTTTAGTGTGTGTCTTCTTGTAGGTGAGTTGAATCCATTGATATTAAGGGATATTTGTGACCACTGCTTGATGTTTCCTGCTATTTTTGGTGGTAGCTTTTATGTATTTCCTTTCTTTTGGATTTTCTTCTGTAGGATTATTGAGTGTTTGTGGTTTCATGGGTTCATCTGGAATCCTTAGTTTGGAGTTTTCCCTCTAATGCTTTCTAGAGTGCCAGATTGGTAGATAGATATTATTTCAGTTTGCCTTTGCAATATCTTGTTTACTCCATCTGTGGTGATTAATAATTTTGCTGTGTATAGTATTCTAGGTTGGCAGCCATACTCTTTGAGTGTCTGTATAACTTCTGACTAAGCCCTTCTTGCTTTCCTCTTTTCCATTGAATAGTTAGGTGTTGATCTGATGGGTCTGCCTTTATAGGTATGTTGGCCGTTTTCTTTTGCAGCTCTCAAATTTTTTTTTGTTTTGTATGTTTTGTGGCTTGATTATTATGTGGCAAGAGGACTTTTTGGAGGGGTCATATCTATTTGGTGTTCTGTAAGCTTCTTGTATCTTCATAGACATTTCCTTCTTCAGGTTAGGAAAGTTTTCTTCTATGATTTTATTGAATACATTATCTGTGCCTTTAAGCTGGTATTCTTCTCCTTCTATTCCTATTATTCTCAAATTAGGTCTTTTCATGGTGTCCCAGATTTCCTGGTCATTTTGTCTTTGGCTTTTTTGCTTTCTCTGACTGATATATCTATTTCCTCTCTTCAGTCATCCACTCCTGAGATTCTCTCTTTCATTCTTGGATTCTGTTGGTTATGCCTGTATTTTTAATTCCAGCTCTTTTTTTTTAGATTTTTCTATTTCCATCTTTGCCTCTTTTTGTGCCTTTTTTCCCTTTCTTTTATTTCACTTTTAGGTCCTGGAATATGTCTTTAATTTTTTGGTTTTCCTTTTCTTGGTTTTCTTTCAAGGATTTGTTCATCTCTTCCAATTTTTTGTTTGCATTTTCTTCTCCTTATTTAAGGTAATTTTTTGTATCCTCTTTGAAGGCTTCAATGATCATCCTAAATGTTTTCATGCTGTTTTCTCCTTTTTCCTCTTCATTGTTCTGTTCAGGTCTTGTAGTTGTAGAACCACCAGTTTTTTTTGGTGCTGCCTTGTTGTTCTTTGTATTGTTATTTGTATTCTTCCACTGTCATCTGCCCATGGCTTCAGTGATTCACTTAGACAGCTCATAGTTAGTTGTATCTAGAGGGCTTGTGATTCTCCTGTCTGCTTTGAGCAAGTGGTTTGTTTGATCTCTGCCTCTGCTCTTTACAGGGGGTTGAGTTTCCAAGGCCTCAATCCTTGTTTGATGTCATAGTTCACCCTGGAGATGGGCTCTGTCAGGCAAGGTCCCTTCTTTTAGAAGTTGCTGGAGGGGGCCCCTTACAGCTGAAGCCTAATGCCTGTCTGCTTGCTAGAGTCTCAGACCAGACCCTTTGGTATGACCTCGATCCTGGAGAGGAATTCTCCCGATGGGCAGCCCAGTAGCTGGAATCCACTCACCTCTCTCTCTGCTCTGCATAGGGGTCTTGGATTCAAAGTCACTAGCTAGCTATTTCATCTTAATTCAAACCATTTTCATTAATCTGTTCTGCCACATGGACCGTAGCTCACTTGTATTCATACATGCTTTTGCTTTGGCAGCTGGATGTAGTCTGTCTGGCTCTGTCCTACTCCTACCTGAACCTCATTTCCCTGCCTACTTCTACAATGCTGGATACAGGCCAAAACAGTTCTTTTATTTACAGATTGATAACCACAGCATACAGATGAACATTCTCCGATGAAGGTGAGAGAGACATAGCCTTGGTGGAAAAGAAATTACAAGAAGTAAGCATGAACTCTGTAGATACAGACCTCAATTGTATTTTGGTTACTTTATCTGCTAAGTACTCCCTTACAGGAGTCATAATGTAAAGAGAAAATATTATACTAGACTGGCTATTTCTGCCACAAAGGCCAAGCAAAAAATTTAAAAAATATATCGAAAACATTTCTGATTTATTTTTTAAAGGAATAGTTAGACTTTGTCAGTTGATTGGAAAGAACCCAACAGAAATTGTTGTATCTGTGACTCATGAAGAAATTGATCAAATATGGGCAGTCAGTGAACCTTGGAAAAATGCCTATAGTAACTTCATGGGAGAGATTAATAACAAATATCCCTGAAGCAAAAGACATCAGGAAACTAACTGGATTTTTCCTCATGTGGTATGGGTTAAACCTATTTCTGGAGCTCCTACATTTTATACGTGTGCAAACAAATCAGGAAAAGTTGCTTACAAATCAGCAAATTTAAGTAAAGTGGTTCACAGCCCCTATAATTTTGTTCAGCAGTCAGAGCTATATGTTATTATAGTGTTATTGGATTTTATAGAACCTCTTAGCCTAGTAACTGACTCTCAATATGCAGAAGTTTCCTTACACATTGAGACTGCTGATTTTATTCCTGATGATATGGAATTAACCTTATTGTTTATAGAACTACAGGATATTGTCAGAAATAGGATTTATCCTATATACATAACACATATCAGGCCTTATACAGGCCTTCTGGGCCCTTTGCCACAAAGTAATGATGATATTGACTGGTTATTAATAGGAAATGTTCTGAAAGCCACAAAATTTCACAAGAGACTTTTATATCAATAGAAAGGAACTTAAAAAGAGCTTTTTCCTCACTTGGCATCAGGCCAAGGAAATTCTATGGAAGTATGTTACTTGTTCCCTCTACCACCAACCATCTTTAACCACTGGAAGTGATCCTAAGGGTATGCAGAGAAATGAGGTCTGGCAGATGGATGTTTTTCACTTTCCAAAATTTAAAAAAGATGAAATATGTACTTCATACCATCCACATTTGCTCAGGAATGCAATGGGCAACTGCCTTGTGTTCTGAAAGCGCTGGTGCTGCACTCACTTACCTTTTGGAAGCCATGGCCATAATAGAAATTCCTGCTCAAATTAAGACTGACAATGCTCTAGCGTATGTTTCCTAGAAAATGAAGCAGATTTTTGGATATTATGAGATAAAGTACATTACAGGGATACTGCAAAATCCCACAGGACAAGCAGTTGTGGAGAGATCTCATTGCACCTTGAAAGAGATGCTAAGATACTAAGAAACAACTATATTGAGGAACTGTGGATTATCTTGTAAATATAGCACATAACTTTATTTCTCATTATATTCAAACAATTAAAGATATATTGTTAGGGTTCTAAGAAACTAAACATACAATTTTCAAGTAGATGTTTAAGACAATTTATTTTTTGTTTACGTAATTCAATGCATGTCTTAGCTCATTGAAACACTTTTGATTTCTACTTGAAAAGAGTGTGGTCCAATGGGAAATTATTTTAAGTAGCTTTCTGTGACTACATTTTTTAAAACCCAATTAGAGATCTAAGGTAAGAGATGATATGAAAGGAGAAAGTTTAGTAAACAAAAGTTAAAGCATAGTTAGTCACAATAAAGACTCTAATGTTGATCCTGTTTTTTATTATTTACTTCTCAGATAAGGTCAGTAAAGACTGAACTTTATTTATTTTATCATTATAAATATCACTTTCTCCCCACATTTAAAGCTTTGTAGTTCTTAATTTCTTCTGGTTACAAAAAAGCTACTGCTTCTGGAAAAACCTAAACTGGATTTTTTTCACTTTAATTTTTCTCACTTGCCTCTGTTCATATTTAAAATGCTAGATACATCCAATTTCTGCTAAGAACCAGCTTTCTTTTCAAGTTCAGGTATTGCCCAGACCAGTTTTGTAACTCCATTATTTTCTATAAGTCCTCAAGTATCTTTGACCTTTAGCAGAAGAAGTAACTAGGACATTATGATCATGACAGTTTCTAATATTCCATCCAGGACAATAAACTCCATGAATTTAGGTGGACAATTGGCATATATCACAGAAACACTTCATCCATCATTTCCAAAAATACTTTTCAAAAACTATTGTTTAGAATTTTTATTTTATTTCAATTTGTGCACACAAGTGTATGGTTGTGGTGGTGCCACTAGTGGTGGTGGTGGTGGTGGTGGTGTGTGTGTGTCTGTGTGTTTTACTTGTACATTTGTCACATACATGTCTGTTGCTCACCAAAGTCAAAAGAGGACACTAGATACCCAAGAACTGGGGTTTTGGATGGTATTGATGTCCCATGTGAGAGTTGGAAACTAAATCCAGGTATTTTCTAAGAGGAGCCAGTGTTCCTAATGTCTGTAGCCCCTCTAGTCTTTTTCAAATGATAAGGTTGTTGCTCTTGTTACTTTAGCCTACTGCAGCATGTCCTTTATGGTGTCTATAGTTCTATCACTTCTCACCCAGTTATCCACCAGAGCTACTTTGACCCAAGGACTTTAGAGCAGTTTAATTTAAGCAGTAAAAAGAACTTAATGACTTACAATTAGTAATGTAAATTTTCTATAAATATGGTTGTTTGAAACAGAAAAGAAGCAGTATATATGGGTTGATGGAAGTTCTTTGGAGCTATTCCAAATTCCCCACAGAAACACTTTGTTGTAGGTCACACAGCCAACATAAATGAAGGACTTCATCAGGAATAATAAATTTTACTTGTCATTCATATGGAGGTTCAGAGACTTCTCAAAGTCCTCTAACACATACATAGTGATTTTGAACACTATGTACCTTCCCACCAGTGTCAAAGAAACTATGCACCATTCCTGAATATTTGGCTCAGGTTTAGATAAAGGGGGGCATTTTAAAAAGCACAAACTGCATGATAATTGGCAACATCAGAAATCTGTTATATACATAATATATATTATTGTGTAAAATATACTTTGTTATATACTTTTATTTTTATTTATGTAGACATTTGTATGCTCTTAGAGGCTTAAAGCAGGCATCACCTCAAGATGGACTTACTTGTATGTACTGGAAATGTATGTTGAAATCAAACTAATATTCTCAAGAACACTCAGATCTCTTTAACTGCTGTATCTTCTGTCTAGCCCTGACATTCTCATTTCTGTGAATTATTCTTCTGAGCTGTCTCATAGATTAATCTTGTCTCTTTTCTCTAACCTAACTTTCACCTATCTTTTCCAAACTGACCTCATCTTGTCTCTCTGCATGTACTCTTCCTAAATAAGTTTATTTAGTCTCTTAGACTAAAATACTGTCATTTGGAGATAAGTAATAATTTTATCATCAGCCAGAAGAATTCTCTAAGTCTCCAACCTATACATTCCACATATCCAAAGTCTATTTTATGTTTTCACTTAGATGGCTCAGAGCCATCACAAAATTAACATGTTTAAAATGAAACAACAAATATCCTATCCAAAAAATGTAGCTTCTCCCACCAGTTTTTCATGACTATTAATAAGTGTTATTACTTCTCATCCAGAAACTCAGCTGAGATATTCAACTTGATTTTACCTTTCCCCAACCATTTACAGCCAATTCATAAAGCCATTCCTACCCAAAGTACCTTTGTTTCTTCATTCTTATCATAGTTTGATTGTGAAATGGCCCCAAAGGCCTATGTGCTCAAATTTTCAGCTCCCAGCAAGTGGTGCTGTTTTAGGATATTGTGGAAAAGTGTTAGACCTAAAGCTTAGTTGCATAAACATAATTACAAGCTTTAGAGTTTTAGCCTGGACATGCTTCTGACTGTGCTTTCTGATTCCTCATTCTACAAGATGTAGCAGTCTCCTGGCACCATGGACATTATCTATTCAGCTTTTCTACACTAATGGACTGTATCCCCTACAAGGCATATACATCTTCTACCACCTAGACTACAAGTGCCCTAGCATGGCTATGAATGTAGTTCAACAACAAATTGTAAAATTAATAAAATGAGTGTTAGATTGGTTTTGAATAAAATGTACTTAAACTGGATAACTCTTGAGCATGAACTTTATAGACAACATTGTTGCAGAAGGTTTTCCAACCCATTTGGGCCCAGAGATTGGGACCTGGCCCACGGTGGCTTTTGTCCCCCAAAGAAATTAAAGAGACACATATTAATTTCACACTGTTTGGCCCATGTCTCAAGCACATTAACAGCTGGTTCTTTCATCTCAATTCAACCCATTTCTACAATCTACTTGCCACGTGTCCTGGCCCATGGCTCACCTGGATTCATCACATGTGTCTTCCTCAGGGGTTAGATGGCGACTGGCTAAATCCACCCTCCTTCTACCTGTCTGTCCTCTGATTCTTCACCCACTTCTATGTGCTCTATATAGGCCAAAACAGCTCCTTTATTTACAGCATACAGAGAACATTCCACCACACTTCCTTTTTTCTGTCTAATCAAAAAGTAAGGTTTCAATTTCCATATAGCAAAATTACAACAGAACAGCTCTCAAGCAGGAATTACAGTCACAATATCCAGTCTATTTGTATTCACAAAATTAAAGGGAATATTCCATTATCTCCCTTATCATTGTGAGTCTAAAGTTTCATATCTAATATACCTTTTAAACTAAAAAAAACTATACCTATAATTATTAAACCTTCAACCACATCAAAGACCACAGAAGAATATAATATTATCCAAATAAACAGGAAGTGCAAGCAGCTTCCAAAGTCTAGAAAATGACAGAGATGACACCTGTGTGCCTGGACAGTCACCCAAAGTTCCTTTGTAATGCTGGAACATCCATCTTCAGTCTGTAGTCTAAGTATCTGGCATACATTTCAGTGATGCAGAAAATCTGGCACAGCCTGTCAGTCACTTCTCGTTGTGTCCAGAAGGATGCCTGGCAATTTTTTATGCAAAGCAGGAAACTTGAGGACCATCTGGGCTTGTTCTGCCAACATTCAGAGGTCACTTTCCTATGGAACCTGCATGTCCAGTTTATACAGCATACTATCAAGCAGTCCAGTGGCTAACTGTTGCCACAAAGTAAATTCCACATGAAGTTTCTTCAATGCCCATCATTTTACTGAAATACATTGGTGCTGCCAGGAGCAGATCTGTCTCACTATCCAGAAAAGTCTAAGTTCTTAAAATATTTTAAATGTCATATTCTGTATGTCTTTGAAGTGTTTGAAGACTACCTTTCTAATTGAAATATATCTTTATATCCCTACAAAAACCTAACTAACATGACTATAAGTTTGGTTATCATAGATGACTACTAATCTGCATTTATCAATCACACATTACAATTTTAAATGAGTTACATTGGCATCATACCTTAATCAAGAGTAGAAAATACATACAACATAATAAAATTGACCTTAAGTTTGTATCAATAAACCAAAATCCATCTATCTTTTTTATTATACCTATATCATATTCTCCTCCCCCATTTTTTTAAAGAGATTGACTATGACCATTAACCATTTATAATGAAAACAAACATTAATAAGTAATATTTTGGGAAATTGGACGTAGCTTTCTTCCTTTTACTACTTCCTGCTGACAAAGGATGCTGGCGATCTCATGGGGTCTTGAGACTGGATCGTTTCAACTGGCATCTTGGAAGCTGAGAATGTTCAGGTGGCCTTGGCAAATGATACCACATCTAAAGGTTTTGATTTTCTGTGGAGACAAAAACAGAAACTCTTTTCCCAAGCAACATATTATTATAAACAGATTTCAAATTCAAGGTATCTTTAAAATATATATGTTTGTTCAACTTAGCAGCCTTAGCAATCAACTATCTTTCTGCTGTTAGCTCATTAAAAGTTAAAAAATTAAAAGAAAACACAATAACCATAATCCAGACTCTCTGTTTATCTGCCATCTTTCTGGCTTTTTAAAAAATCTTTATTTCTATTTCTCTTTTTTAAGGGCATTCTTTACTCTCTTTTTCTTCTCTCTGAAACCTATGCATATTTTATATACATGGTACCCCATTTAAAGGTTTCGTGAGTCTAAATATGTCTTATTGAGAATCTGTAATCATTTTCTAACCCAAAGAGCTTTTAAAATGTTGGTATCACTTTAATTGTTGACTTCACCCCTTTTGGTGGCTTTTCAATGTGGTGGAGGTGCCTGCTGCATCTCTCTAGTTGCCAGCAAACAGAGTGGACTCAGGAAATGCTGCTACCTGAAAAACTGTTTTTGACTATGTTTCCTTTCTGTTCAATATAAGCAGAAACCTAAAATCAATCACAATTATGCCATACCCTCTGTGAAATGTAGGAGTTTAAGCTGTGTGCCACAGACATGCCATTTTTAAATTCCCGCCTGAACACTGCACAGTCTATATACCACAAATCAATTCAAATATGTAATTCAGAAAGCTGCTTTTGGCTTTGTTTCAGTGATCTAGAACACTTTTTAAATTTTTTAAACTTTCTCAGGCTTTCTGTGGGTGTTTGGCCCATGTTGGGACACCATCTGCTGTAAAGAGTTTTCTGGCCCATTTGGGCCTGGAGGTTGGGACCTGGCCCACGGTGGCTTTTGTCCCCCAAAGAAATTAATCAGATGCTTATATTAATTTCATACTGTTTGGTCCATGTCTCAAGCACATTAACAGCTAGCTCTTTCAACTCAATTCAACCCATTTCTACAATCTACTTGCCACGTGTCCCGGCCCACAGCTTACCTGGATTCATCACATGTCTCTTCTTCAGGGGTCGGATGGCGACTGGCTAACTCCATCCTCCTTCTACCTGTCTGTCCTCTGATTCTCCACCCACTTCTAAGGTGCTCCACATACGCCAAAACAGCTCCTTTATTTACAGCATACAGAGAACATTCCATCATACAACATCTTGTGACATTATAAAAAAGTTGGATATATCTGCTAGAAGTGAATGAGACAAATACACCATTCCTCCATTAAGTATTTCTGTCAAATATTCTGTCACAGAAACAGAAAAACTAATAAATATAGGCCCCATTATTTTCACCTTACTCTATGTTACCATCATCCCCTCATCGTATTTTACCCAAACTATACAGCACTATAGCCTATTGGGGAGTATATATCAAAAACATTAATTTGAGCCAAGCATGATAGTATATACTTATACTCCTAGCAGAGGTCTACAGAGGTAGGCCAAGGAGAGAAAGCAGGCCAAGGCAGGAATATCTTAAGTTCAAAGCTAGCTAAGGCTCCATGTTAAATCAAAGGCTTACAAAATTAAATAGATTATGACTTGGTATATATTGCTTGCTCAGTGGCTTCCTATTTCATTACAAATCTAGGCTATAGCCTTACAAGGTTGGTCTTCTCTATCTTCCAACAACACTTCAAACCTTGGTCTTTTCTACATTGCCATGATCAGGTCTTCTTGTTGTAGCACCACCAGATTCTGGTGGTGCCATGTTGTTCTTAATATTTTCATATGTATTCTTATACTGGTATCTGCCCATTGCTTCCTCATCTCACTACAGAATTTGTTGGTATCTCAGGGAGCTGATTTTAGTACAATCTGTTCTTGGTGTGTCTATGTCTGTGTCTCAGGAAGCCTCTCTTCATCCAATCTGGGCTCTTGGTCCACTGGAAGGTAGTATATTCTGTGTTATAGTGACCTATACTTGGTGTAATAATAGCTGGCTGATTCTGTGAGTCAGGAATCCAATCTTGGTCCAATATGAGCTCTTGATCCAGAGGAAGCTCTTGATCTTATATGAGTTGGTGATCCAATAAGTGTTGGTAAGTTGTGGGTCTCTTAATTCAATAGGTGCTGAGGAACTGCAGGTCTAGGGAATCTGTTCTTTATCCAGTAGGAACTGAGAAAGTCTGGATCTCAGAGAGCCACTCTTGGTCCAATAGGTGCTGGGTTACTGTGAGTCTCAGGTTTCTGTTGAGGTCAGCAGGTGAGGGAGTGGGTTGGAGGTTGGGGTGGGGTTTGTAGTTGGGGTTGTCCAGTGAACTAGATTTTACTGGGGCTTCTGACCTGCAGGGATTTTCCCTGATGGCCTGGATTTAGGGGAGGGATGAGTGAGGATTGGGTTCAAAGGGCTGTATCCCAGGGCCTGAGTCCCAGAGACAAGATAGACATGGTATGTACTCACTCATAAGTAAATTTTAGATATAGAAAAAATATTCAGGCTACAAACCACAACTCCCAAACAGCTAGGTAACATAAGGAACTTAAGAAGGACATCCAGGGATCCCCCTGGGAAGGGGAAATAGAGAAGATCTCCTGAGTGAATTGTGATCATAATGGGGAGCAAGCAAAGAGAGGTTTGAAGAGATCATGAGAGAATGAGATGGTTGAGTGAGAGAAGCAATAAACAGAGAAGAAATGGATATCTTGATAGAGGGAACCACTGTGGGGTAAGAAAGAAACCTGATGCTACAAAAACTTCCAAGAACCCACAAGATGTCCCTGACTAGGACTCCAAACAATAGTAGAGAGGGTGCCTAAACAGGACTTTCCCTCTAAATCAAATGAAATGACCACTCTAATTGTCATTATAGAACCTTCATGCAGCAATGGATGGAGGCAGAAACACAGATCTCTAGCTAAGCACCATGTTCAGCTCCTGGTCCAGCTGAAGAGAGAAGAGAGAGTATATGAGCAAAGGAATCAGGATCATGTGGAGAAGACTCAGAGACTGCTAACCTTAGCTATTGGGAGCTCACAGACTCTGAAACAATCACTGAGAAGCCTTCATGGAAAGGAGCTAAACCCTACAAAGGTAGATGACAGTCAAACAGCATGGCCAGTTTGTGGAGCCTCTTGCAGTAGAATCAGAGTATATTCCTGGTGCATGAACTGACATCTCAGAGCCCATTGCCTACAGGGGAATACCATCCTTAGTCTTAATACTGGGATGAGGGACTCATACCTACATCAACTGAATATGCCATAATGGAATTGACTCACTTTGGGATTCTTTGCCTGCCTTGAGGAATGAATAGGGGATGCAGTTGGCAGAGGCTGAGGGAGGACTGGGAGGGAGTGGGATGAGGGAAGGGAGGGTGAGCAGGGGTATATATGGAAACATTTTAAATAAAAAATAAATAAAATAATAAAAAAGAATATATTTAAGCACCTAAAACAAAAAACAAAATAAACAAAAATTGGTCTCCTAGCTACTGTAATAAGCTGTGTTCTTTTTTCTTATTGGTTTTTGAAAATCATTATCAAACTTTATATAAAAAAGCAAAACATTCAGAATAGAATTAAAAACTCATACAGTAATAAAACTTCTCTTTTCTCTAAAATACATGAAACATTAAAAACAATAAAATCTAAAGCTTCTCAAGCCTGGTTAGGCTCAGCTACAGATGAAGAAAGCACAGTAGGTCACAGCTTATGCCCACAGATGTACTATGGTCACCACAAATTTCTGCCAAGCAACTCTTCTACAGTCAAACCAGAAGTTTTGTTTTGTTGTGTATGTGTGTGTGTGTGTTTTAAATCATTTTATTCACCCATCATCTTTCAATGAAAAAATAATGTTTTTGCTTAAAGTCCAATAATGATTGAGTACAACCCCTGCTTATTCTTCTGGGTTTGTGAGACCTCGATAAACTGTGTTTTTATTTTCAACTTTGCTGTTTAAAGTTCCTATAGGATGTTAAACTTTTTTTTTATTTGTTTCAGAACCTTTACAAACACTGATCAATCTGCTTCAAATGCTATTATTGGTATTTGCATAACCAATTTCATTTTATATTTTAGGTTTAAACACATTCTTTCTTCCCAAGGAAGCCTTCTCACCATTTCTAAAATAGGCCACACTGATTACTCTTAAGTAAAACCACTTATTTGTTTCATAATACAATATTGTTTGTAGGTATGCATACTTCAAAAATATTGTGGCTTCTATTCCATATTACTATGCTAAAACAAGTTGTGGTGATAAGTAATTAATAAGACCTGGAATATCAAGCGATAACCCACAGACAAACTAGACAGAGATCACTCTTGATCTCTGAGAGTTCCAGGGATAACAAGAGCAGTAGTGGTAACTCACACTTTTCCCCAGCACCTGGACCAAGAGAATCTCCGCGAGTACAAGGGTAAACAGTCAGGCAAAGTTGGCACACACGTTTAGTCTCAGCACGGAGAAAGCCTGGAATGGTGACCTATGCCTTTAATCCCAAACTCCAGAGACAGAGATCTTTCTGTGTTTCTATGAGGTCAAGGCTACTACCAATAGAGTAGTTCATGCCTTTAATTCTAACCTGGATGAGATGCATCTAGGAGAAGAAAGTATTTAAGGCAGGCAGAGAAAGACAGCAGGCATGAGAAGTGATCAGGAGCAAGGCTGAGGAAACTGAAAAATAGCTGGGTGAGTTTGACTGTGATGTTTCTCTCTTTGATATTTCACCCTTTCTCCAAGATCTGGCTCTGAGTTTCTTTCATTTCAACCAGAATTTGTGCTATAGAAAGTAATATCATAAATGTCTTAGGGTTTCTATTGCTGCAATGAAATACCATGGCCAAACAGCAAGTTTCAAGTTAAGGAGGAAAGGTTTCATCTCATACTTCAGCATTGCTGTTCACACTGAAGGAAGTAAGGACAGGAAATCAAATAGGTCTGGAATCTGGAGGCAGAAGCTGATGTAGAAGCCCTGGAGGGCTGCTGCTTACTGACTTGTTCATCATAGCTTGCACATCCTGCTTTCTTATAGAATCCAGGACCAGTCCAGGGATGGTACCACCTACAATGGACTGGACCCTCCCCTATTGATCACTAATTGAGAAAAGGCCTTGCAGCTGAATCTCATGAGTCATTTTCTCAACTGAAGCTCCTTCCTGTCTGATGACTCTATCTTGTGTTATGTTGATACACAAAACCAGCAACTACAATAAAGTATGTCACACAAGGGGTTTGACTTACCTGTGCATATATTTATAGCCCACTGATTTCAGTTTATGCTCCCTATATAGATATGGTGTGGAACCATCAATTGGAATGTAATTGACAAACACCTTTAAAGATAACTGACTTTCCCTCTCCTACCAGCAGCTAACTGTCAATAGCTTTTCAGTTAAGAAAGTGCCCTTATGAACTCCTCCATGCAGAGTGAACTATTAAATAAATATCTTGATCTAGTACAAGCAATCAAAGCTGCTGTGAGTGCAATATTCCATCCTGTTGTGTCAAGAAAACACTGATTGGCACTGGTTCTTGATGACCTGTATTTCTTATAGTCATTTCTTCTGAAAGTGGGGAGTATAATATAGATGTCCCATTTATGGATGAGCATTCCACTGGCATTTATTCTCTGTACTTTAGCCAGTTGTGATTTGTCACATTAGCTGCTGTCCACTGCACAAAGAATTTTCTGATAAGTAAAGTCTGAGAGCTATACAATCTTCTGCATACAGAAAAGTATTTAGAGAGCAGTTTGATATTTCTGTCCACTTAGAAGAAAAATAGTAACAGATTGGGGCTGAGGAGATGGCTTAATGGTTAAGAGCACTGACTTCTCTTCCAGAGGACCTGGGTTTAATGCCCAGAACCCAGATGGCAGCTCACAACTATCTATAAATATATGATCTGACACCCTCACACAGACATACATGGAGACAATTCATATAAAATGAATGTAAGCTTTTTTTTCCTTCTTTATTTTGTATTTATCAAAAAAAAAAACAGTAAAAAGAATTTAAAAATGCCGAAGAGTTAACAATAACTATACAGAGGATAATAATCATAAGCATGGCTTATCAAGGGTGGAAATGCAAATAAGATTACTACACATATATTTTCTTTGTGTTCAGCTTTCCCTCTGAATTTTTTTTTCCATCCCTGTACATCCTTATTGAAAGTCTCTTCCCCCTCCCACCACATCTGATCATTTTTCTTCTCTGCAACTCCCCATCCCCTCCATGGGCAGGGAGCAGACAGTCCTATGGTCACACTGACCCAATAATGCTTGGATCAGTCTTCACTCCCGGCCAAATCCAGTTTTGTCCCCCCTCCCTCAAGAGTGAGTCAGGTGTTCCTATAGATGGACTGGGGTTTGAAGGGTCAGTCCAGGGTGTTTCCGATCCCAAGCTGTTCAGTGGTTGTGGTTTGCTGCTTGGGCATGCTTGGCTTTTTTTCCTCTTTGTTTGTTTAGAGACCACTAGTGAGTGAGTACATCCCCTGCTTATCTCTCTGAGTTTGTGATACTTTGCTCAGGAGGATATTCTCCAAATCCATCCATTTGCCTGCGAATTTAAGGATATCATTTTTTCTTAATGCTGAGTAGTATTCCATTGTGTAGATGTACCACAGTTTGTTAATCCATTCTTCAGTTGAGGGACATCTAGGTTGTTTCCAGGTTCTTGCTATTACAAATAATGCTGCTATGAACATAGTTGAGCTAATACCTTTGGAGTGTGAATGTGCCTCTTTAGGGTATACACCCAGAAGTGATATTGCTGGGTCCTTGGGGAGA
>PVIH01011134.1:0-25260 GCA_004025045.1 Sigmodon hispidus | reverse complement strand
TCTCTCCAGCATAGGCTGTCATCTGTACCTTTTATCTTAGCCATTCTAACAGGTGTTAGGTGGTATCTCAAAGTTGTTTTGATTTGCATTTCTCTGATGGCTAAAGATGAAGAGCACTTTTTCAGGTGCCTTTAAGCCATTCGTAGTTCCTCTGCTGAGAATTCCCTTTTTAGATCTGAACCCCATTTTTTGATAGGGTTGTTCAAGGTTTTGGAATCTAAATTCTTGAGCTCTTTATATACCTTAGAGATCAGTCCTCTGTCACTTGTAGGGTTGGTGAAAATCTTTTCCCATTCTGTAGGCTGGCGTTGAATGTAAGTTTTTTGAAAAAAATAGTAATAAGTTTACCTTTGGGGGTTATTAACTCCCCACTCATAGGTTCTTAGCCAGATTTACAGTACCTGGCTTATATTTTCTCCTGTGCAGTGAGTCTTAAATTCAATAAGAAAGCAGTTGGTTACTCCTATAATATTCATATTATTTTTATACTTATGAGCATGTATTGCTAAGCTGTTTTTAATGTAGGTCACAGGGTTCATAATTAGTTAAGACTATTGATGACTTTTCTTCCTCAATAGCCTATACAGATATCTCTGATACTAGGAAAGCTAACCAATACAGAGGAGGATTCCAATGTCTTTTTGGTTTCTCCAGTTCCTATAATTAAACTATGTGTTGTCTACAGCAATAAGGTTGTGTCAAATTATGATAGGTAATGACAGACAATGGCAATAGACTGGTAGGGAGGTGCACTAGAATTCTCCTGACAACTCAAGAGGAGGTATTCCAACATATGTAGTTTCCATATGGCTGTTTCAAACATTTAAAGTGCTAAAAAGCATGAAGTTAGGAGAGGAGATGGTGGTGAGAGAGATCAGAGAGAAGAGTGAATGGGGAAAAATATGATCAAAATACATTTCATACTTATATGAAATCATCAAAGAATTAATAAAATATATTCTTATTAAATCAGTAATTTATAGATCACCATGCAAAAAATCATTTCAGATCAAATTGCATATTAATTATTGAAAAAGCCACTTGACAACATTTTATCATTAAAAACTTATTCTTTGTCTGAAAAATAACTATGAAAAAGTTTGTGTGTATATTATTCTGTAATTTAAGTGTGTCATAGCATTAGCATTGTATCTAAACAGTTTATGTACCTTCATTAAAAATTATTTTGTTGGAAGCAATAAAATTTGGAGAGAGATGGGATGAGAGGGTCATAGGAGAGGTTGAAGGGGGAAGTAGAGGAGGTTATAATTATGATGCATTGTGTACTTGTATGTCATTGTCAAAGAATAAATATAAAATATTATTATTAAATTAAATTGTTGCTTAATAATGCAAATGATCATTGAAACTACTTGAAAAATATTGTAAGCAGGTTTTTTTCTGTCTTGACAGCCAATTCACAAATAACCACAAGATACTTCATATTAATTATTAAAGCTCAGTTGATGGCTTAGGCTTGTTACTAACTAGCTCTTACAAATTAAATTAACCGATTTTATCAATCTACATGTCTCATGGCATTTACCTGTCCTCTTGAATGCCTTTTTCCCCTCTCAATTTGGCTGGTGACTCTGTTCTTTTTCTTCCCAGAATTTTCTTACTTTCTTGCTCTTTTGCCTATACCTCTTCCTGCCTAGCTATCAGCCATCTAACTCTTTATGAAACCAATGAGAACAATACATCTACACAGGGAACAAAATTATTGTTCCATAATAGTTTCCTGAAAGTTTGCCACAAAGCCGAAACTAGTAAAGCATATGTAAAGTACATGTCTTAGTTGTAGTTTCTACTGCTGTGATCAAACCACTATGAGCACAAGCAACTTGGAGAGGAAAGGGTTTATTTCCCTTCCCCTTCCATATCACAATTCATCATCAAATGAAGTCAGGATAGGAACTCAAGACAGAAAAATGGAGGCAAGTAGTGATGCAGAAGACATGAAGAAATATTTCTTACTGCTCTGATCTCCATGACTTTCTCACCTACCTTGCTTTTCTATTATAACCCTGGATCACCTGTCAAGTAGTGTTACCACCCTACAGTGAACTGGACCCTCCCACCTCAGCAATCAACTAAGAAAATGTCTCCACAGGCCAGTCTAATGGAAGCATCTTATCAATTGGGGTTCCTCCCTTTTCCTAGAGGACTCCAGCTTGTGTCAAGTTGGTATTAAAAATGAGCTGGCACATCACAACACAGAAAAAAGCAAAAAAAAAATGCTTGTAATTAAATTTATTAATTTGCCTCGTTGTTTATGGCTGCTGTCCCCTTATGTATCTGGCATATTCTTAGAGCAAAACTATCTTATTATAAATTATTTTTAAGTACCTCTTTCTTATAAAAAAATAAAACCTTTTGCTGTTTCTACTGATAGAGAAACAGGTTTCAATCAACTTCACTACAAGTTGAGTTTCTCATATTCAAAATGCTTAACACTAAATGTTTCTAATAAAATAAAACCCTTTTATATTTGCATGTATAACTAGACCAGAAATACACATGTGTGCATCTTTTATACAAGTGTACACAATATTTTTGGAATTGCTATTTTTATTATGACTTATCAGACAAAGTCAGGTGTGGAAATTTCCACTTTTGTCATGATGTCAATCAAGTTCAAAAAGTTTCACATTTGGAAATATTTAAGATTTTAGACTTTTGTATTATGGAATATTCAACTTGTAAGCAACTTGGACTCCTAAACTATTAATCTAAACTATTTTATTCAGTGTGTTTCTTATCACTTCAAAAGTCATTATGTGTTAGTTGTTTGTTCATTCTTAAACAGTAGAAAGGATATATGAAGGGGCTTAAATCAGTAAGAAGACTACCATTTTCTTATATAACTAAAGCATGGAAAATTATTTAGGTCTGATGTGATAGTTCAGTCAATAAAATCACAGGGAATGCAGGCTTTTTTAAAAGTCAGGTGTGTTGCACCCCTCCTTGCAGTAGTACTACCAATATGTTGCTATCGTTTTCATGACTGACTACAAATAGGTTGGTGAATCTCCAAGTATTATATCCACATTCCAGTTCAGAAAAATAGCTTCTTTCTCACAGTTCTTTTCTATTTACTTGTAAAATAAGTTCTTCCTAAAAGCTTCTTCATAGAGCTCAGTGTTTCAAACTGTTCATTTGTCACTATAAATGAAATTGAAGGATAGAATGTTTTTAGTTGAATATATATTCTGCCTCATACAAAATCATAGATCTTTGAGTAAAGAAGGAGAATTGACATTAGTAGTCTACTTCACTGTTCATCAACATGTTTTAGAGCTGAATGAGACTATTTTTTAGTTTTCTGGAAATACTATGTAAACAGTTGTATCTCTATACCCACATATTGCTTCTTAGAATGTCTTCCCCTTGCTTCTAAGAAAAAAAAGAAACATCCAATCATTCTTCAAGGTCAACCCAGTATGTCTTCTTTTACTCTTTATTCTTTGAGGTGGGACTAATTGTCCTT
Source organism: Sigmodon hispidus (assembly GCA_004025045.1). Lineage (NCBI taxonomy): Eukaryota > Metazoa > Chordata > Mammalia > Rodentia > Cricetidae > Sigmodon > Sigmodon hispidus. The sequence goes on along the minus strand of PVIH01011134.1, from coordinate 21,770 downwards.
AAATCCCTGGATGGTAGTAAATTAAACAAGGGTTTTGTCTGTGGCTATAATATCATTATTTAACCATGTGCTTAAAATTAGTCATCGGTGTCATAGTTCATTTTTGTCAATTTGACATAAACTTGACATATCTTAAAGAAAAAAATCTCAATTGAGGAATTAAACAGATCTTACATTTTTAAAGCATTAAAAGTTTTAAAGACTATGGGGCATTTAAAGTTATAATACATTTTATACATTTATGGACAGAATATTAACATGAAATCTTGATATTAACATTAAATATTTATACATTTATAGATGTGATATTAACATGAAATCTTGGGGACAGGAAATTCAAAGGGTATGGCTTAAAGTGTTGTCTTTGTGTGACAAAGTTGGCAAAAGGTATAATCTTACAATTTGTGTCACCTGACACAAACCTCGACATACCTGAGAAAAGTGAATCTCATTTGAGAAACTGTTTTTGTCAGATTAGTCATTGGCCCTGTGTGTGGAACATTTTCTTGCTTAGTAATTGATGTAGGAAACGGACTCAGCCAACTGGAGTTCAAGCCACCCCTGGGATGGTGGGCTTGAGCTATATATGAAGGGCATCCTTCCATGTCCTCCACTTAAAGCTCCTGCCTTGAGTTCCTGTTATGATTTCACTTGTTGGTAGATTGTATATAAAACCTATAAGCCAAAACAATGCTTCCCTCCTTAATTTTTTGATCAGTCCTTTATTACAGAAACGTAAGGCAAAATAGGATAATTAGTGTTCACTAAACCAAAAGAGAAGCTCAGTAGAAACTCTTTTTACTCTGATTCTTGAGAAACCTGTTGTTTCACAGACAAATAGCTTTTGTGGAAATAAACTTATTCAAGGCCCATAAAGTAATTAAGATTCAGATTTCTTTTTACCCCATCATGCCGCTGCCACTGTTTGAGTTTCTATATGCATATTAAATACAGTTAAATACATGGTTCATTGATGTATGACCCTCTCGTTTCTGTGAATAAATTTTACTAGGACCTAAAGACATTCATTTCTTATATTGCTTTTGTATAAAATATAACAGAAGACTTAAGTCATTGATAGCAGTTCATATAGACTGCAATCTACAAAGTAATAAATATTTGGCATTTTATAGAAAAAATGTTAACTTCTACAAATGCTATATCACATTGACTTCTGAACTAAATTGAAAGATAAATATAAAAAATAGAGGTTAAAATGGTTGTATTAAAGAAACCATATGTAGGGAAATATCAAGGATCTTGACTGAAACAATATATAGAATTAAAAAATAATAGAAAGAAAAGCAAAAACACTGTTATTTGAGCTTTAAATTTTGTTCTCTATGTTTGGTAGGCAAGGGAATCAGCTTTGAAAAAAACTTGGGTTAAGGAAAAATAATTGATTAATCACTCTAAGAATATTTCTTACTTCACAAGACTGTTAGAGAAATAAAATGAAGTAAGAGATAAGAAGCACAATACCCAGACATGTAGTCAGGACCCAATAAGCACCCTATAATCAATAAACTCATACATGGCCAGTCTTTGGAATATATGTTTCTTTCTGAACATGGCCCTCCTATGTTCTTGTGGCTTCTCCCTGGAGTCAGAGAAAAGAAAGATCATTTATTCTGATTCAACAGCAAAACTCCATATAGATGGAAGATATGTTAACTACCCTGTCTATCTTGGTTTCATTTTCTGCAGAGGGCCAGTCCTATATCTTGAAGGAAATTGCCCTTTCAGGTAGAAAAGTTAAATTGAGCCTTGTAGCTTTCCTCTTGTCTGTCCAGTCCAAACAGTTCTATGTGTAATTGGTTCTGCTCTCACATGAGGGGCCTTATCAGAGGGGATGGACTAGTAATAAAAGGGCCCCACGCCAACTGCAGTCAAGTTCATGGAAGCTCATCATAGTCCTATCAGATTTCCTCAGACTAATACTTTCCAAATGTATGCTGGGTGGGAAAAGCCTGCCTTAGTAGTGGCTTCCATAATTCCTGTGAAGAAGCCAGCTGAATGCTAACAACTGCAATAGAGCCAGCCATCTCATTTGAGTCCTGTGCACTTACCAGAGGCTATATTAATAATGAGCTGAGAAACGGCATTTGGAGGGGGAATCAACAGCTGTGTGGATGAAAAGGACAACACATTTTATGCACACAGCCTATGACTTTCAACCTGGAAAAATTTATTAGAATGGCCAGTGTGAGCTCATAGAGAAGTAAGTCTGAGTGTATGACTTTTGTGGTGACTTGGTTTATAGCCCAGGCTGAGCTCTGGAGAGACATTCAGGAGGCAAGTCTTCTTATATATTCTTAATGATTGTAAAGTGTCAGGATTTACTGCATGAAAAATGTAGGCTATAAAAGCCAAGTGGTGCATGCTCTATCCAAACTGCTGTTTGTTCCTCTCTAATAGAATAAAGTCGAATTGTGGCAATATTCAGTATAAAGTTGCAGTCGGAGAGCAATAATAGATAAAATACCCATAATGATGCAGTTACGCAGGAGCTGTCCCATCTGGAACTCTTAAGTATGCAAGCTTATTCCCCAGAGCAAACTAAGAATGCCAATCCCAATTTGAGTGAGAAGTCTTAGCCAGGTAGGGGCTCTCCTCTGTTCATGTGACTCACTTTGACAAGCCTGAGAATACTAATGAATAATAAACAGAGCAAAACACAGCAATGAAGACAGAGGAGGGTCCTACCATAAAAGATACATTTTTTTATTCTGCTGAGTCATAGTATCCAAGAAATAGCCTAATCTTTTTTCTTTATGTGTCTTGACTGAACAAATATCCTTAATTGTACACTCTCTTATAACTCCTAAATTATATACTGAGAAATACTGCTCTGACTGGCTATCTACCTGCAGCAGACTACCAACTAGATAGTGTGAACTTGCTAGTTCAAGGCAGACGATAAATATCATTTTCCCATGCAGCTCCATTTTCAGAGTGTGTATTCTATTTCTCTAGAAATTTTCATTTTGTTAAGCTGTTATTCACATTAAAATCCATTATTTTCAATATGACATGTAAAAAGGCTTCAACAAAGAGAAAACTGCATCCTGAAGATAGACTTGATTTCCAATATGCAGCATATTTGGTCAGTATGTTGTCTATAGTGATATTTCAGAAATATGAGGTTTTTAATTTGTATGTTTAGGGCCTTCCTAAAGAAATGTCACATCTCATGCATTTTCTTAAACAAAGTATAAATAAACAATACTCAAGTAAATTTATTTTTAACATATTTTAATTGAAACTAAATCAAAGAAAAGAAACATATGTTGCATGATGTTTGCTGTTGCTTATGATTCATTTGTTGATTTTTATGGTATTGGGCATTGGGCCAAGGGCTTCCAGCATGTTACATAATCACTCTACCACTAACCAATATCTCTATCTCTGGATTATAATTTTTAAAACATTGCTGTAATTGGAAACTGTGAAGCTAATGAAATAAATGGTAGTTATGAAAACTTAATTCTGAAGGGAAAGTAGTATTGTTGCTACTCATGAGTTAAGACATAGCCTCCCTTTAATCTAACAAAAAATGTTCTTTTGCCACAATATTTTCTTTTTCTCTTTATTGTCAGAAATGAAGCTTAGTGTAGTTTGATATAAGAACACTGTGAATTAATGACTTTATGAACACTATTCCTGATTTCCCCCTTTGCATTCACATTCATAGAACATTGCCCTTTGTTATTTGAAGTGATCTTGCAAATTAAGCTCAAATTGAATCCTAGATTGAAACAATTATTTTCTAATATTCTAATATTCTGTAATGATTACAAAGACAGTGGTATTGAGTGGATGGAAACCTGGCATCAGGAACCAAACTGACCGGGTTTGAATTCAAGTCTCATTTACTGTGTGATTTTTAACAATTCAGTTATCTTTATCATTACTGGTTTCATATTTGTAGAACAGGGATAGTAACAGTATATAATAGGGTTGTAACTTATATAATGTAAGATTAGATAAGTGCCTTACATACATTACGTTTGTCAATAGTATTATTTTAGTCTCCCATTTTGTGTGAGTATGTTTGTGTTTGTATGTGTAAGAGAGAGGTGGGGGGGGGGAGAGAGGGTCTTTCCATGTAGTCCTGGCAGGCTTAAAACTCACTATGTAGCTTAAACTGTCCTCAAACTTGCAGTAATTGTCTAACCTATGCCTTCCACAAGATAGGATTACAATATGCACGAGTCTGTCTGATGTATTTTAATTATAAACAGTAGATTGTCTTTCATTTCATAAATATGGTATACACATGCCATTATTTAACCTTTTACTGGTAACTGAATGAAAATTAGTATGATAGTCCCAAAGCTCGAAAACAATATGAATTTACAGTTCTCAATATTTCTCCCATAGAGATTCAAAGTGAGGGGCCCTAAAGTTCACTAGCCATTTACTAGAACACATTTACACCCTTCCTTATCTAATTATAGTATAATTTATATAGAAAATTTTATAATTGTATTGTATAGCTCTATACATTTTGATAGGTACATCCAGTAAGCACTACCATATGTACATAAAGATTTTTATGGGTCCCTAAATTCTATTATATCCTTTTAAACTACACATCTCTTCTTCCTTATTGTATGTTCATTGTTTACTTATATAGCTTTGCATTTCCATAATACACTATAAATCATATATCACAGAACCTTTTAAGTTACGCTTCTTTCATGTACAATAATGTAACTGGGATTTTGTTATATAATATGTATTACTAACCCACTGCTTCTCTTTATGAGTATTACATTGTATCAGTATGCCGCAGTGTTAGAAGTCAATTTTAAGTTCTTCTGAAAGATAGAGTTTTGTATGTTCTAAGAATATACAGCTAAAAAACATGAGGATTGTATAAAATCATTAAAAACTAGAGTGGATACCTATATTACTTGACATGATAGAGAATTCTAGTAAATTGACTCATCGAAACTTATGGAACAATTGGCTTGCCATTCCTTTGCTTACTTTTAAGATTATACCATAAGTACAGTATTTTTCCTTTCTCTTTCCTCTCTCTAAACCCTGCCACATACCTCTCTCTCTGCTGTCCTACAAAGTCATGGCATCTTTTTGCACTAATTGCTATTTCATGTATATATAAAGCCTGGTCAGTCTGCATAATGTTACTTGTGTATTTTCTGGGCTGACTATTTGGTATGGCTCTGGTATTTTTTTAGCTAGTCTTTTATTTATGGTTTTGTCAGAGAAAAAAAATAATGCAAGGAATGCAGAAGAAATCTTCTATGTAAGTTTTATCTCTGAGGAGATTGTTGAATAATGAGAAAGATAAATGCAGGATGGAACTAAAGGTTGATAACTTTTTATCAAATGAAGTGTAAGGGATATAACCTATAGCTTTTCCTTTACCATTAATGTTGCAAAGGAGAAACAACAAGAAACATAAGGTATGAAGGATGTGTCAAGTCCTTTATACTGGAATGACTTCAACTTGAGAACTTTTATAATCAAAGCTTTCCTCATTGACTTTTGTCCTTACTCCTTTAGTTCATGGTACATAGTAATTGGCAGTCATTTATGCAATAACTATTCAGTAAATAAGAAACATGTTAACATGTTTCTGGAAGGAAAGCTAGCATGTAAAAATGTTGCAATTCAGCCTATCGTATCTTCTCACATGCACATTTTCATGATTGATCTGGAATTATATACAAAAATTTCTGGTAATGTAACTGTGCCACTATGCCTAAAATTAGGCTACCTCATAATTCTGAAGAGAGTGATCACAATGTCTAATAACTTTATTAATGTGGATGTCTCAATATGCTGTGAATAGCATTAATAAAGTAACTGTTTTGGCCTATGGCAGGCACTTAGAAGTAGGTGGGAAATTGGAGCATAGATAGGAGAAGGAGGGCAGATTCAAGAGAGACATCATCCAGCCACCCAAGTATCAACATGTAACAGTAACACAATTAAGTCATAGGCCACATAGCAAGACAAATACATGGAAGTGGGTTGAATTAAGATACAAAATCTAGCTAGCAATGTGCTTGAACCATAGGTCAATCAGCATAAAATTAATACAAGCCTTTGTGTGATTATTTAGGGCTAGTTGGTCTGGGACTGTAGGTCTGTGGGTCTGGACCACTGGCTGGATGGGCCAGAAACCTCTTTCTACACTTGATTGCTTATGGTTTCATGAAAAGGTAGGTAAAGAAAAAATATCTTGTGTACTGTTTTCTAGTGTTTTCTCCAAGTAGTTGAAGATCTTTATTAATCTTTTCCCTCAAGAGTACGTTTTCTTTCACTGATTTTCAGTTATTGACAGTTTTAGAAAACAAGAATGACTTTTATAACTCATTTGACCTTAAAGAAACAATCTCACAAAAAGTTTGTCTTTTCCCCTTTATGATACTTTTTAATACTTCAAAATATTCTTTCCTAAATGTTATTTGGAAGAAACATCCTTGATAATATCTATTTGAGTTAAGGCTAATTATATAGTTAGATGAGAAAGGCTGGAATATTAAATGTAAAATTTTGGTGTGTTTGGATTTCCATTCAGGATGATGAACTAGAAGTTGCTGTGTGTGCTAGTAAAAGTGAAGAGCCAGAATAAGGAAAGCAGACTTGATTCCAAAATAATGAAGAGTGGAAGAAATGGAGTTTGCTGAGTCAAACATGATGACTTGGTGGATGGCATGGAAGCAAAACTCCTCCTCTCAAAGGTAATCTAGGCAGTCAGATGAAAAGAGGTCTAACAATACTATACTCAGGAAAACCCCCACAGCCCTTGTAAACCTCAAAAGCTGCAGATTTTGATGAGACAGTAATTTGACCATGGATATGTCATCTGTTGCAATTAATCTCACCTTTTCATTCTATCAACTTAGAGGGTGAAGGAACCATCTTCAAGGGAAGCCTATTTAAAAAAAAAAAAACAATCTACTCTACATGTCTGAGGATGGAGGCAGCAAATTACAGTTCAGGAAGCCTAAATTTAACCTGCCATAACCCTATGGTGAGAGACAGCCTTGGCAAACAGTTATGGAGAATAGGCAGACCAAACACAAACAAGCCATGAAATTCAGATGACAGATAGCTCAATTTAGCAAGCAAAGGTCATAGTGAAAATAACTTCCCCATCTACACCATGGAAGAAATGCAATCAACTCAGAATAACATTGTTGTTTGGTAGCCTTGAACCTGAGATCAAAACATTGATCAATTTCTGGAGCCATCTATCTGCATTTCACTGCTGTAGAACCTGGGAACACACAAAGCTCCACCAATCCACTTGACATCTACAGTATGTCCCTCAGGCAAAGTAATGACTCATTTGGTCTTAGAAATAGTGAGTCTGATTGTCTGCCTCTACAGCTCTCAGCACTGTGGTACTCCCCACAGTCACAATGGACTTCAGAACAGTGCACCTCACCTGTATTGTTAGTTACCTTAAAAGGTCTTTCAAGTCTAAGATCTAATATACAGTCTTGAAAAAAACTACTGAAGCAACAAGAAAGGAAGAATTTAAAAAGATTTATTGCTTTTATTTATGTACATATATGTGTGCCTGAGTGAACTGGTGTGCACAATTGTATCATGTGTGTGCAATTGATCACAGGTCAGATCCCCTCTAACTGCAGTTACAGACATTTCTAAGCCACCTGATGCAGGTACTGAGATCAGAACCTGAGTCCTTTGCAAGAGCATTAACTTCTCTTAACAAGTGAATCATCATCTCTCCAGCCCCAGATGCTTTTGTCAATCCTCAAATCAAATGAAAATGAAAGCACAAAATAAGAAAAAAAAATTGAATATTTTTGAGACAGTTTAAGAGGAAAGTTAGTAGCTATGAATGCTCACGCTAAAATGTCAGAGAGATACCATACAAATAACATAATGACATTTCTCAATGTAATAGAAAATTAAGAACAACCCAAAGCTAAAATTAACAGAAAGAGACAATAAAGGAAATAAATCAATGAAACAAATACAAGGAACAATATATAGAACTAGTTAAGGAGTTAGCTCTTTGGAAAAACAAACAAAATAAACAGTTCTCTACCAAAACTAGCCAAAAGAAAGAGAAAGCAGAACCCACTCGATAAAATAAGAGATGAAAGAGGAGGTGTTAAGACAAATTGTAATAAAACTCAGAGTATTGGTGGGAATCCTTGGAAAGCTCATACTCCAAAAGGTTGAAAATCTTGAAGCAATGGATAAATTTCTGAGTATTTGACCTATCCAAATCAAACTAAGAAGATATAAACAACTTAAAGAGGTCCAAAACAAGCAATGAGATTGATGGTATTAAAGAAAGTTTCCAAAAACATATAGAATTAGATGAATTCACTGTTAAAATCATCCAAACCATTAAAGAATAACTAGAACCAACAACATCCTTCAAACTACTCTATGATGTTTTAAAAGAAGAATGCTATCAAACTCACTCTATCAACCAGCATTACCCTGATGAATAAGACACAACAAAGAAAGCTATGGATCAATACATATTAACAAAAAATATTTTCACCAACATAATATTTTTTATTAATTATTTATAAATTTCATCTAATGTACCCTGATTATACTCTTTTCTCATTTCTCCCAGGTCCATCACACACTTATACCCTCTTCCCCCCCAAAACACCACCAAGTCCAATGTGTGTTACCATATACTCACTGGAGCCTGGTCAAACTCTCAGTGGCCAACTCCTTAAAGAAAACTTAATCCTTCCTCCTCCCCACTTCCAGAAACCATCAACCATGAATAAGAACACCTCTGTGTCTTTATCACAATTTTAAAGGACGCTCTTTAGTAGCTTCCTGAATGGACTGTTTCCTTCTTTTGTGGTGGAGGATTGTTGTCACAGAAGCCTTCAATAGCTTTTCTTCTCAGCTATGACTCTGAAGTCATCAATAACACTACAATAAAAGCTTCCTTGCTCATAGAACCCTGCTGCAGCATAAATCATCGACTTTCACATGATTTCTGGCCACAACCAGGATCATTGACCTCAACATAGTCTACAGCAATAGTACAGATCACGAACATCAATATGGTCTCTGATGGCAACACAAGCAGACGCAAAAATTCTTAATAATAGTTGTAAAATACTAGAAAGGCAGAGAGAAGTCATTTTATTTTTTTATTTCATTTACCTTTCTTTTTATTCATTCTCTGTGCCTTTCATATCATGTACCTTGAACTCATACATTTCCTTGTCCCTTCATGTCTGCCCTCTTTCCTTGCAACCCCCACCCCAAGATAAAATAAACTCTAAGAGGAAAAAAGAAAAAAAGGAAAAATCTCATCATGTAACCTGTCCTGTGAAATCAAGAGAACAGACTCCCACCCCTTGCTCATTGATTTAAGGGGTAAACTAGGCAGAACAATGTTGGAGAGCTCATCCTTGTGGTGAGGATGGGAGAGAGCTATCAGGCTGATGAACATGAACACTGCAATCAGAATGAGGGTTATCAGTTGAACCACCCCAACCTCCCTTCACCCCTGCTGAAGCACATGAAGGGGCTGGTCCTGCAAGATCCAAAGCTATGGAATTTCCATGACACCAGGACAACAACAGGATATCCCAGAGGAGTCCCATTGAAGGCCCAGCATCATTAGTGTAGCAGAAACCAGAAGCAAATAAAGAAATATTGACAAAGGGTTTACTGTGTGACTCTTTTATTTTATTTTATTTTATTTTATTTTATTTTATTTTATTTTATTTTATTTTATTTACATCTATTAGGTCAGCTTCTTCGTGGCTTGAAGACCATTTTTTAACCCCACTCTCTCTTATAAAACTTGGAGCAAATGTCCTGGAACTATCTGCTAAAACCTAGTCAGCAAGAGGGGAAGAGGCATCTAAGAACCTAAGAAAAAAATGTCAAAAGTAGGAACTGAAGCCTGCATTTAGACTCTAAGGGCCCAAACAACACTCATATATTTTCTCTTCAGATTATCCCAAAAAAATCATGGGATAACTAGCTTGTTTTCCTGGCTTCTATATATCCAATTTCAGTGTTCTGAAACTGGGACTCTTGGTTTATCAGATTGCATTTCTATAACATTTTCTTTTCATTCTACCCTCAGCCCAAACTTCCCTTCCATGTTGCTCCTATTGTTCCCTTTTTTATTTCTTCCCTGTTCTATTTACTTCCCTGCAGAATAAGTTTCTGGCCTTGTCTAACCCCAAGATTCAGACCTGCCTGCAGCTGCTTTTCCCCCCAAAATGACTCAGACACTTATATTAATTACTTTCTGCTTGGCCTGTTGCTAGCTAATTCCTTCATCTTCATTCAACTCATTTCCATTAATCTGTCTTGTCACTTGGCTGATGGCTTACCTGTGTTACTTTACATGTTGATTCTTGTGTGGCTGGATGTTGTCTTTTTTGACTCTGCCCTCCTCCCCCTATCAAGGCTCTGACTTCTCCACCTACTTCTAAGATGTCTGCCATCGGCCAAGATAGTTCCTTTATTCACAGCATACAGAAAGACATCCACATCACTTTCTCCTTTTCTCTATTAACACATTAGTCAGTAATCATACACTGATATTTTTCTTTTATACTCATATATATAGTAACTTATACTATCAATCTTATCTTTTCTTTCTTTTTTTTATTTTTTATTGATTCTTTGTGGATTTCACATCCCTTCATTTCTGTGCTCTATCCTTGCAACCTCCCTACCTCAAAATTAAATTAAATTAAATTTAAAAATAAAAATTTAAAGAAATATATCTCATCATGAAAGATGTAATATGACCCAGGAAGTCACAGTATACTCTTTAGTCCATACAGCTTTACTTGCAAGTGTTCATTACAATAAGTTGTTGGTCTGGGTTGACAACTCTGGCTTCTGCTACACTATCAATAATGGACTCTAACTGGGACTCCTCTTGGATATTCAATTATTTCCCTGTGTCATGGAGATCCTGTAGCTTTTGGATCTGTAGGACTTGCCACCTTATGTGCTCCAGCAGTTCATAGATGGTCTGAATTTTGAGGTGGACTATCTCATAGCCTTGGTTCTGGGCCTCAGTGGTAGCTGCATTGGTAAGCCCTCCAGCTGTCCTTCAACTTCACCACCAGGGTGAGTTTTCCAGCATTGCTGAGGCTAACTTGCTCAATATATCAAACAGCAAGGGGCAAGGTTTGTTCTTCTTCTCTCATGCCCTTGAGGGTCAGCTCACCAGCACCCATAAAACGAAGGCCAAAGGAACATCTGACACCTGATATTATGGTGAGGAAAGTGGATCTGCCTGGAGTGGATGCTGAATTAAGCCACCTTCAGAACTTGGGACCTCCTGCCTTTGCTGAAGAGGAGGTAAAATGATGTGTGGAAGAGAGAATGACTAGGGGTCAGGAAGGGGAAGGGAGTTTGAATAAGGGGAGACATGGATAAAAAATTGACTTTATTTATAAGGGAAAAAAGAACATAAAATAGAATACTGAGAGAAGATAGAGGCCTAATTTGCAAGATTTTACAAGGAAGTTTAAAGAGTATATCAGGGACATATGTTATTTTGAATTAAGATTCTGTGGTTCTGGTTAGCTGCAGCTGAAGGATCTGCTCTGATTGACATTCTACCAGAAATATACTAAAGCGAACCCTTTATGCTACTGAGACAATTGATGCTGATCAGTTTAAGTTAATGAATCAGTAGTGATTAAAAGGAGATCAGCATCACTGATGTCTAACCTTATGGAAGTGTTTCCTTAAAGTACTGAAAATTTGTGATCCAAAGGAGGTCACTGTGTATTCTATCTTTCTGTTGGCAGCTGGCTTGGTAATGTGTAAGTTTCATCAATATTGTACTAGTTTTAAAAGCATGAAAGGGTAATGGAGAGCAGTTAAGACTTGGCACCATGAGGAGAGTTTATGAGAGTCTATTGGTGAAAGTGCAGCCCATTTGCAGCAGAAGACCCCAATGTTTTAGAGATGCCAATATCATAGGAAGACCACCAAGTACAGCAGTATAGCAGTGGAAGGGAGCCATTCAGAGTATGGAAGACTAGCTATGAGTGTTGCAGAGGGCAGAGCCAGAGAAGTGACCAAAATCCTTTCAAGGAGTACAGAAGATAATGAATGGATTCCAGATATTGAATGTTAGAAATTTTGTTTTACTTCGATTTGATTGTGAATATGCCCTGATTTTTTCCCTCTTGAAATAAAGAATTTTACTGAAGATCACTGTGGATATATATTACATATTTAATAAAACCTGAATATTGGGTAGAGAGCACATAGTCAAATCCTAGGCAGACAAGTCAGGAAATTCTTAAACCTTGAATACAAAGATAAACAGCTGAGTCAGTCACCCACACCTTTGATCCCAGCACAGGAAAGCCAGCAGTGGAGACCGACATCCTTGACCCCGTAACTACAGAGACAGAACTTCTCCTGTTTCTGTGAGTTCAAGGCTACATGCTTTTAATCCTAATCTGGATGGGATAAGGTATATAAGGGATCATAGAAATCAGGCAGACACAGAAGCAACTGGGAGAAGAGACTTGTAAAAGTGACTGACAGAAGCAACCAAGAGTGAGGTTGAGGAAGTTGCAAGACAGCTGGGTAAAAATTGACTGTGTGCTTCCTTTCTCTGATATTTCAGCCTTTCCCTGATATTTGTCTCTGAGATTCATCCTTAATACTACATTTGGCGCTCAACTTCGGGGCACAAGCGCCCCCCCATTCACAATAAAAGCTGCTTATTGGCCAGAATAACACATGACAGAGGAGTAATTATTGGCTGGTTTTCTGTTTCACTTTAGTCTGGGTAAGGTTTTTCAGACAGTGGCCTCTTTCTCCGGGTGCAGGTTATATCTCTTTCTGAAACCCTCCTTGGGCTGCTATCACACTAGATAGTTGCCACACTTCACAACCATTAAAATTGATTTTGACAACTAAATTGGTGAGTACAACAGATTTGTTAAAAAGGGGGGATTTTTTTAAGGCAATGGAGGATGCTTGGTCTTTCTGTGATCTTTCTCTAGACAATTTGATATTAGAACCAGTAAAGGAAAAGATAAAGTAGATGAAATTATCCTCATAATGTTTTATGAATATTTGTTGTTTGACTTCTGTTTTATCATTAAAGAAGACAATTAATGTGATTGCTAAAAAAGTAGTCTTTAAAAAGTCTATTAAAAAGGGGCTTAAAGATATTCAAACCCAAACACAGGAGTATAAAGAACAGACATCAGCAATATCATGTAAAGCTGCAGAAAAACAGCTGAAGTTTATCAGACAGCCAATACTAATAAACCCAGTAACCTTTAAAAGATCAAGAGAGGATAGAGATATTAGAGAAGTTAATTGGTCTCCAGTACAAATACTAGAACTAAAACGAGTTAAAGATGTGATTGTGACAAATGGGAAGCATTCACCATTTGTAAAACAAATGTTGAATTTCTGATCTTGTTGCAGTCGGATCACTCCTAAGGACTGATTAGTTATGGTTACTGCTGTTTTGGAACTAGGGTCACTTTTACAGTGGAAAACATGGTGGAAGGAGGAGGCTAAAATAATAGAACAAAGAAGCAGAGCCAGAGGCATAGAAGTCTCCCTAGACCAACTTCTTGGGAAAGGAGAATATTCTGATATTGAAAGGCAATCGCTATGCAATTCATGCATTCTTGATTTATGCTGCATGACAGCACTAAATGCTTGGGATTGGATAGAAGAAGAAAGAAAACTGAATCACTCACAAAAATAATACAAAGCCCAAAGGAAACTTTATAGACTTTTTGTAGAGATTATCTGCAGCAGTAAATAGGATAGTACCGGATTCTGAAGCAAGGTGAATAATAATCGAATCCCTGGTGTTTGAGAATGGTAATACACAATGTAAAAAAATAATAAGACTGTTAAAAGCAATGTCAGCAACATTAGAGGATTGGATTTGTGAAACAATTAATGTAGATTCTTATGGAGGTAATGATAATTGGGTAGGAGAGGTCATTTCTAAAGGTATAAGAAAAAGGCAAAATGTTAAATCCATAATTGTGAAAGGCAAGGTCACATACAAAGAAATTGTAAGCAATGTGTTCCTAGAAACAATGCCTTTGTAAGGAATAATCACAAGAGAACACTCCTCTTTTCTGGAGTATGCAGGAGGTGTGGAAAATGTAGACACTGGACTAATAAATGTCGGTCAACAAGGTACAGACAAGGTAACCTTCTGCCTTCGGGAAATGCCCAAAGGGGTCTTTCAAAAGCCCCCATATCCAATCCAGTAAATCTTACCTTGCTATCATGGCTATCATGGAGGATACACATCCCCAGAACAATTAAAGAAATTAAAACCTATTTTTTTTTTTAAAAAAAATACTATACTAAATGATAGAGAATCTATTGAAAAAGAAAGAAAATTCAGGAAAAGTTGTAAAAAATATTCTGGCAAATGTCTATTAATGAACAAAAGCCAAAATTAATAATACAAATAAATGATGTTATTATTGAATGTTTATTACACACAAGGGTGGATATATCTATAATTTCACCAGAGTCATGGCATTCAATTTGGCCCCTTCAGGAGGCAAATGTAAAACAAAATGGCTTGCATGTATAGGACCAGAAGGCCAGAGAGGAATATTAAAGCCATATGTAGCTAACATTGCCATAAATTTATGGGGACGAGATTTATTACAACAATGGAACTCAGATTAACATTTTGCCAAACACAGAAATAAATCATAAGCTAACACATATTTCTGGAAGACATATGAAAAGGTATTATGAGAAACAGTTACAAAATATCCCAGCTGTACAGAAACAAGGCACAACAGCTATTGATCTTTCAAAGACACTCACAGTACTACCTTTAAAATAGCTAATAGATAAGCCTATATGGATTAAACAATGGCCATTAACAAAAAAAGAAATTGTAGGCCTTAGAGCATCTGGTATGGGAGCAGTTAAATGCTCTGCATATAGAAGAATCAACAAACCCTTGGAACTTTCCAGTATTTATCATTAAAAAGGATTTCTGGAAAGTGGAAGATGATGACAGATTTAAGGTCAATAAACAAGGTGATCCAGCCAATGGGTTCTATACAGTCTGGAATTCCTTTGCCTTCTCTTTTACCTAAAGAATAGCCCATAATAGTTATCGATTTAAAAGACTTTTTTTCACAATACCCTTAAAAGAACAAGAAAAAAAATTGCCTTTATAGTGCCCACTTATAAAAATTCTCAGCCTGTAAAGAGGTATCAGTGGAGGGTCCTCCCTCAAGGAATGCTGAATAGCCCTATGCTATGCCAGCATTTTGTATAAAAGCCAATAAAAAATTCTCAAGAAATTCCCCAAATCCATAGTATACCATTATATGGATGACATTCTTTTGGCAGATTCAAACACTGATACTCTAGAAAAAAATGTTTGAGGAAGTGAAAAAAATTTTCCCTGTTTGAGGATTACAAGTAGCCCCTGAAAAATACAAAGGGAAGATTCCATTAAATATTTAGGCTATAAAATAGACCTTCAAAAAATTAGCCCCCAAAAGTTTCAAATTAGGAGAGATAGATTAAAGGCTTTAAATGATTTTCAGAGATTTCTAGGAGACATTACCAATTTACAATGCACTATTGGAATAAAAAAAAATGAACTGGATAATTTGTTTAAAACCTTAAATGGTTACAAGGACTTAAATAGTCCAAGAGAACTGTCACCTGAAACTGAGAGAGAATTGGCTTTGGTAAAAAAGAAATTACATGATGCACATTTGGATCATGTGGATCCAGAACTTAATTGTATCCTAGTTATCTTGTCCTCTAAACATTCCCTATGGGAATTTTAATGCAAAGGGAAAATGTTATATTGGAATGGATATTTTTACCACACAAAAATGAGGAAAAACTAAAGACATATGTGGAAAAGATTTCTGAATTGATCTATAAAGGGAAATTAGGACTTCGTCAATTAACAGGAATTGACCCACCAGAAATTGTTGTACCTTTAACTAATGGAAAAATTGACCAATTATGGGTGGAAAGTGAACCTTGACAAAGAACCTGCAGTAATTATTTTTGGGAGATATTAACAACAAATACACTCAAAGCAAAAGAATTCAATTTTTAAAGAAAACTAATTGGATTCTTCCTTGTGTTGTATGAGATAAACTACTTACTGGAGCCCCCACATTCTATACCAATGCAAATAAGTCAGGAAAGTCAGGTTACAAATCAGAAAATATAAGTAAAGTGGCTCAAAGCCCTTATAATTCTGTTCAAAAGTCAGAATTATATGCTTTTGTGATGGTATTAATAGATTTTATCCAAGCTCTCTACATAGTCACTGACTCTCAATATGCAGAAAGAGTAGTTTTGCACATTGAAACTTCTGATTTTATTAATGATGAGTCAGAATTAACTTCATTATTTATTTGGTTACAAGAAATAATCAGTAATAGGGATCATCTCTTCTATATAACACACATTTGATCCTATACAGTCTGCCAGGCCCTTTAGCACAAGATAATGATGAAATTGATAAATTATTAATAGGAAATATGCTAGAGGCCTCAGAGTTTCATAAAAAAACATGTCAATATTAACAGATTTTTTTTTTAAAAAAAAAGATTTCTCCATCACTTGGCAACAAGCCAAAGAATTTGTAAAAAGATGTCCCACCTGTTCCTTCTATAACCAAACTCCATTACCAGTAGAGAGTAACCTTAAAGATATACATAGAAATGAAATCTGGCAGATGGACTTATTTCACTTTACAGAATTTAGAAAATTAAGATATGTACATCACACAATAGATATATTTTCAGGATTTCAATGGGCAATTGCTTTGAGTTCAGAAAATGCTGATTCTGTAATCACACATTTGCTAGAAGTTATGGCCATCATGGGAATACCTGTAGAGATTAAGACAGACAATGATCCAGCATATGTCTCTAGTAAAATGAAAGAATTTTTTGCTTATTATAATCTAAAGCACATTATAAGAATACCACATAATCCTACAGGGCAAACAGTCATAGAGATATCAAATTGAAATCTAAAGGAGATGCTAAACAAAGAGAAAGGAGTACCAAAGATGCCTATAAACAGACTACATAGTGCTCTATTAACTTTGAATTTTCTCAATGCTAATGAGAAAGGAACAACAGCTGCTGAAAGGCATTGGTCTATATAAAAAACAGATGAGCTAAATCAGCCCATCTATTTCAAAGAGGCACTGACCTCAGAATGGAAGCCGTGCTATGTGCTACATTGGGAAATTGCTTTTATTTCCACAAGTGAAGAAAAGTTATGGGTACCATCAAATTAAAAAAAAAAAAAACAACTTGATTTGAACCAGAGAAACTTCATGAAAAGAAGAATTGATGGCTCTTCTACCCATATTACAATTCTTACAAGTTGTAAGAAAAGACAAAGGGTTGGGGCAGGTTTTTCTTTGTATCTTTACTGAAAGCTAGAAATACCCATCTTCAGGAAGTTAAAAGACCTTGGACATCTAGATACGTACAACAAAAGGAAAGCTATCCAAAAAAAAAAATCAGAAGCAAAAGAATAGCGCATCTATTGGTATTGATACATTCTATGTAGTAAAATCTTTCTTCTTAACCTTTGTCTTTAATTACAAGATAAGTTGAAGTCCCAATTAAATTATAAAATAAGGCTGGATTTGGAGTTGAAGTGTGGCTCTCTCCTCCTCTAAACCCAAGCATACTTGTTAAGGGAAAAAGGGAAAATCTCTGTATCATATCAGAAGAGCCACCTGATATGGGACAAAAGAATGACTAAAAAGAAGGGACAGTTCTATTGTCACTAAACTTATTCTGAATAAAAACGTATGCATTTAGCTTTCTGTGTATTGTGTTAGGTTTTAGTCTCTTATCAGTTTTCCACAGTGATTCATGATAATGCCTAATTGTGAACTGGAAGTATCCAAATGGAAGACGTAGCCCCACAATGAGGATGTCACATGGACTGTGACAAAGGCACCAGGCTGACAAACACCAACCAAAGAGCAGATTTGGACTACAAACTGCTCAGGACATTTTTAAGGTGGCTAGCTGAGTTGAACCAGCTTCACAGACTACCTGAGACAAGCCGTGCACTTTTCTGTTATGCAGAGACTGAAAAACAAATGATACAGCTACACATTTCAGGATTTGATAATCAATAACACTTTTCAGCATCTCCTAAAGATGCCATCAACCCCCAGACAGCAGGAATTAAATTTAAGAACACAATGCCCACATTCCCAAGAGGTGGAGTAGGTGGTTTTTGGTCTTTTAATGGGTTATGAATGATTGTCGTTGTTTAGGGTAATTGGTTAAAAATTGTTATTGGTTATGGTTAGAAAAAAAGCTAAACAAGAGAGATTAGACTTAGGGTTCTTGTTTAAAAAAGAGAGAAAAGAAAGGAAGGGATACAGATACAATAGAATATAAGGGGAGATTATTGAATCTACTTTCAAAGAAATTAATAGCTTTAAATATTTTACATTGTATTTGATTTTTTGTATATTGTATACAAATTATGTATAGTGATATAAGTTTGAGATTAATTTTATCACTGCACATATATTTCTGTTTGTTCAAGGTATTATACAATGCAATACAAATTGCTAGTCCAGAAAAGTTATTATTACCAACTAATTAGGATATAAAGAAATGCAAGTTAGTAGTTAGAAATTACAATCAAACTTATAGTCATACTAGATATGTTTTCAAGATCAGATATGTTTTAGGTAGACAAGTCCTGTTCTAGTACCTCAGAGCTCCATAGAATATGCCAATTAAGAAATCTCAGAAACATAGGTTATTATTTTTTTGACAATGGGACATCTGCTCCTGGCAGCACCAATCCACTTCAGAGAAGATTATGAACATCAAGGAAACTCCTCCATATTAGTTGACCTTCTTTGTGACAAAAGTTAGCCACTGGGCAAGAAAGTACTCTTACCTTGACTACTGACAATATGATATTCAAAATGGACTAGTAGGAGAAATACACAAAAGAATTGCCAAACCATACCAAGTCAAAGTAGAACGGACTTTGAGAATATCCTACTGCCCACAGAAGTCTGTCAGACATGCTAGGCCTATAGGCTGAACATGGACGCCTTAAACAAAAACAGAAGAACTTTGAGTGACTGTCTAGGCAGCCAGCTGCTTCATTTCTTATATTTTTGGAAGTTGCTACTTGCTTAATATTATTTCCTTCTTGGGTCTCTGAGAAATTTGGAGATGAGAGAGTTAATAGTTATAGTTATCTAATGGCAGCTTTAAAAAAAAGAAAAGTTAAAGTGAGTCTAAGACATTAATATATAGTTTTTAGTTAGTAGTACAAGTTAGATACAAAGTAGATTAGGTACAATCCTTTGGACTCACCGAAGTAGAATAAATAATGGAATACTTTCTTTGAATCAGTCAATTATTAATGAATTGGATATTCCTCATGTAATTATTGTTTGTATATTATTGTATGTAATTATTGTACCTATTGTATATGGTTTTTCCTATGTTAGTTAAAATTTTCTGTTTTCTTTTTGACACCAAAGGGGATTTGTGGATATATATTACATATTCAATAAAATTTGAATATTGGGGAGAGAACATACAGTCAAATCCTAGGCAGATAGCTCAGGAAATTCTTAAAACTTGAACACAAAGATAAACAGCTGAGTCAGTCACAAACACCTTTGATCCCAGGACAGGGAAAGCCAGGAGTGGGATCCTGATCCCATAACTCCAGACACAGAACTTCTGTTTCTGTGAGTTCAAGGCTACATGCCTTTAATCCTAGTCTGGATGGGATAGGGTATATAAGGGATCATAGAAACCAGGCAGACACAGAAGCAACTGGGAGAAACAACTGGCAGAATTGACTGACAGAAGTAACCAGGAGCATGATGGAGGAAGTTGCCAGACACCTAGGTGAGAATTGACTGTGTGCTTCCTCTCTCTGATATTTCAGCCTTCCTCTGATATTTGGCTCTGAGTCTCATTCTTAATACTATAGGTCACAGTTAGGAGATTTTGAATTTTGTAATACTTTGTATTTTTGAAGAGATTGGCTATGTTAAAGAATCTCAGTTTTGTGTCAACTGGACCCAAGCTAGAATCATCAGAGTAAGCAGGATCAACTGAGGAAATGCTTCCATAAGATTGAGCTGTATATGCAATATGGCGGTTTCTCAGAAAACTGGGAATCAATCTCCCCAAGGACCAAGCAGTACCACTATTGGGTGTATACCCTAAAGATGCACATTTGCACTCCAAAAGCATTAGCTCAACTATGTTCATAGCAACATTATTCGTAATAGCAAGAACCTGGAAGCAACCTAGATGCCCCTCAACTGAAGAATGATTAACAAACTGTGGTATATCTACACAATGGAAGACCTCTCAGCAGTAAGAAAAAATGATACCCTAAAATTTGTAGGCAAATGGATGGATTTGGAGAATATCCTCCTGAGCAAGGTATCACAAACCCAGAAAGATAAGAAGGGGATGTACTCACTCATTAGTGGACTTTAAACAAAAACAAAGAACACCCAAGCTGCAAACCACAACCACTGAACAGCTTGGGATTCAAATCACCTTGGACTGGTACCTTGGAGCCCATTCTCTCCAGAGGAACACCTGATCCATTCTTTATATTAGGATGAGGAAAATAGACTTGCCTGGAGTGGATGCTGGACTAAGCCATTTTGGGACCTTGGGATCTCCTGCCCTTGCTGGGGAAGAGATAAGGAGATAGGGAGAAGAGAGAGTGACTGGGAGGTCCTGGAAGGGGAAGGGAGTTTGAACTTGTATCAAAAATGAGACTTTATTCTAAAATAAGTAAAATATCAAAAAAAGAAAATAATAAATTCTGATGCTGATGCAGAATTTAAACTAGTCTAGTGAGTATGAATATTTTTGTAAGAAATTAAAATACATCTAAAGCCTGGAGACATGGCTCAACAGTTAAGAACACTTAGTGTTCTTGGAGAAGACCCAGGTTCAGTTCCAGGAAAAACACCTTTACCATATGACACAGTCTTGTCACTCTTATGTATTTACCCACCAAAAAACCCTCAGATCAACAACATACCAACAGTTATGCAGCACTGTTCAAAACCACTAAATTACAGAACCAATCTATGGGTGATCTTATTTAACACATACTATATATGTGTATGAAATTGTCTTTATGTAGAACAGTATCATGAATGAATATATACAATGAGAGTTTAAAAATTAATTTTAGAAATCATTAAACACATTTTGAGTTGGGATTATAATAGAATTTCTGGTAACTTTGGGAGTGAACTAAAGTACACTACTAATATGACTTTTCAATATGACATATTTGTGTGAAGCAGAGTTCTCAGAATCAATGATTAGTAAACAATCAACTCTTATAAACAAAAACAGTCAACCTTTAAAATCAATGACAATTTTCTTTATTCTGTAGTAACATATATTCAGCCAAGGTTTAATTCTTTATATAAAATGTGCATAAGCACATCTATTTCATTAATATGCAAATTCTTTCCTCTTTAATAAATGGTAAACTTGTATGTATACCAAAGATTTGTTTTATTTTATTTTTTTCTTTCTTTATTTTGTATTTATCAAGAAAAAAAACAGTAAAAAGAATTTAAAATGCGGAAGAGTTAACAATAACTATATAGAGGATAAGAATCATAAGCATGGCTTATCAAGGGTGGAAATACAAATAAGATTGCTACACATATATTTTCTTTGTGTTCATCTTTCCCTCTGAATTTTTTTTTCCATCCCTGTATATCCTTA